>WSYH01001188.1:95000-136301 GCA_036426205.1 Ascaphus truei
AGAGAGGAGGAGGGGTGTTATTTTATATTGCAGACACCTTACAATTTACACTGTTAAATTGCCCAACAAGCCCACCCTCTTTTGAAATTCTAGTTGGCAAAATCTGCCTCCCCTTTTCTAAGCCCATCTTGCTTGCTGGCATCTACCGCCCCCCTAAAGCCCCTCTACAATCCCTGACTGATATCACCCAGTTTCTTGACTCCATTTCCTCTCTGAATGAGAAGAGTGAGCTGCTAGTTCTTGGGGATTTCAACTTCAATTGGCTTGACCCTAAAAACCACAAAATCCAGATACAACTCAAGTCACTTAACCTATCGCAACTCATTTCCCAACCCACACGGACAAACCTGAAATCGCATAACCATTCCTTGCTAGACTGGATTCTCTCCTCAAACCCCAGCAGAATCCAATCCTCTGGCATCCTTCCTGATATTTTCAGTGACCATGCAATAGTGTACTGTGTAAGGAAAATTAAACCGCTCCATTCAAGCCCTAAAGTTCTCCTCACTAGAACATTTAAAAACTTTAACCCACAACAGTTTCTGGATGATCTTACCAACTGCTCATGGCACAGAATCGATTTAATTCCCGACCCTGATTCTGCGCTCGACTATTTCCAATCTGAGTTCTTAAAACTCTGCGATACCCATGCTCCACTACGCAAAATAAGGGTACGGGGGGGCCACCTTCCATGGGTTACACCTGACCTTATAGCACTCTACCAGTTCAGGGATGCCTTGTGGAAAAGCTACAAAGTAACTGGCACTACCAAGGATCTCAATCACTACAGATGCATGCGGAACATGTGCACAAGGCAAACAAGGCATGCAAAAGCACAATATTACTCTGACAATCTCCACCAAAATACATCAAACCCAGCTAACTTCTGGAAGGTTATCAACAATATATTCCAGCCTCCTAACCATCAACAACCAAGTAATATCACTAAGGGGGATATTACTCTGACAAACCCCACTGACATTGCAAATGCATTCAATGATTACTTTGTGGGGTGTGCCACTAACTTATTAGCGAAACGCAGCCCAAACCACAAACCTGAATCTCATCCTGGGAGTACCCCTATAGTCCCACCCCCTCCCAACACTGCCCACAATTTTCAATTTGGTCCAGTATCTGAAGAGGAGATTACACAAGTGCTCCTCAAACTAAAACTAAGCAGCCAATGTGGACCCGACTTACTACAATCTAGGTTCCTACGACTTGGTGCCCCAGCCATTGCCAAACCAATTGCGTCCATAGTCAACTCTATCCTGTCTGCAGGCCATATCCCTAAGACCTGGAAAACTGCCAGAGTTGTCCCAATCTTCAAAAGTGGGGACAAAAACACTGTCTCAAACTACAGCCCTATCTCACTTCTCCCAATTCTATCCAAAGTCATGGAAAAATGTGTCCACTCCCAATTAAGCGATTTCTATACCAAGACAAATTTCCCTAGCCAATTCCAATCTGGGTTTCGTCCCAAACACTCCACCGTAACTACCCTGCTAAAAGTTTGCAATGAAATCCAGTGTGGAATGGAACGGGGACAACTCACTGGCGCAGTATTCCTAGATTTTGCAAAGGCTTTTGACACAGTTGATCATGCTATCCTGCTTAACAAACTCCAGAGCTCTGGAATAGGGAAGCATGCTTTAAACTGGTTTCAGTCCTACCTATCAGGAAGATCCCAACATGTGTCTATCTCAGGCTCTAAGTCCAACCCCCTGGATATCACCTGTGTTGTCCCGCATGGCTCTGTTCTGGGGCCCCTACTCTTCTCAGTGTTCATTAATGATCTTCCCACAGCATGTAAGGAAGCCTCAATACACATGTATGCAGATGACACTATCCTATATGCACACAGCCATAGCCTCTCTGACCTTCAACACATACTTCAGTCTGACTTTTTGAGACTCGAAAATTGGATTTCCCAAAACAAACTGTTTTTAAACACTGACAAGACTGTAACAATGGTATTTGGGACCAAGACTAAATTTGTAAAGCTCCCAGTGACTGAGCTCCTGATTAGAACCAACGCTAACACCACCCTAACACCTGTCACTAGTTTTAAATACCTGGGCTTATGGTTTGACTCCCACTTAACATTCGGGATGCACATTGATACACTGACAACCAAGACCTATGCCAAACTAGGGGTACTTTACAGGAACAAATCCTCCCTAAGTCTCCTGGTCAGAAAGCGTATCGCACAGCAGATGCTAATGCCAATTATTGACTATGGAGACATAGTATATGGCTCGGCACCTCAAACCCACCTTAGCAAACTTGACACCCTCTACAATTCAATTTGTCGTTTTGTTCTCCAATGCAACTACAACACACATCACTGCGAAATGCTCAAAGAACTAGATTGGTCAACACTAGAGTCTAGGCACAAAGTTCACCTTTCCTGTCTTGCCTTTAAATTCTTCATGGGCAAGCTACCCAGCTACCTGAACAAGCTCCTCACCCCTACCACTTGAAGCACTTATCACCTGAGATCAGACTCCAAAAGACTGTTCATGGTCCCAAGGCTCAACAAAGTATCCGGACGTTCCTCCTTCTCCTACCGTGCACCCCAAAACTGGAACAACCTACCAGAGACCCTCACATCCACCACCAGTTTAAGTTCTTTCAAATCTAAGGCTGTCTCACATTTTAACCTGGTCTGTAACTGTCTCATACGCTCATAATATATATTTTCTTTAACTGTGCACGCAATGTCTTGTATATAATGTATACCTTGCTCATTTATGTAACTGTACTTGTAACCATGTATTATTTGTTTTACTCTTTGCCCAGGACATACTTGAAAACGAGAGGTAACTCTCAATGTATTACTTCCTGGTAAAATATTTTATAAATAAATAAATAAATAAATATCAGGTAGATCCCAACATGTGTCCATCTCAGGCACTAACTCCAACCCCCTGGATATCACCTGTGGTGTCCCACAAGGCTCTGTTCTGGGGGCCCTACTCTTCTCAGTGTTCAGCAATGATCTTCCCACAGCTTGTAAGGAAGCCTCAATACACATGTATGCAGATGACACAATCCTATATGCATACAGCCATAGCCTCTCCAACCTTCAACACATACTTCAGTCTGACTTGTTGAGACTCGAAAACTGGATTTCCCAAAACAAACTGTTTTTAAACACTGACAAGACTGTAACAATGGTATTTGGGACCAAGACTAACATTTTTAAAGCTTCCAGTGACTGAGCTCCAGATCAGAACCAATGCTAACACCACACTAACTCCTGTTACTAGTTTTAAATACTTGGGCATATGCTTTGACTCCCATTTAACATTTGGGATGCACATTGATACCCTGACATCCAAATTGTATGCCAAACTAGGTGTACTTTACAGGAACAAATCCTCCCTAAGTCTGCTAGTCAGAAAGCATATCGCACAGCAGATGCTAATGCCAATTATTGACTATGGAGACATAGTATAGGGCTCGGCACCCCAAACGCACCTTAGCAAACTTGATACCCTCTAAAATTCAATATGCCGTTTTGTTCTCCAATGCAACTACAACACACATCACTGCGAAATGCTCAAAGAACTAGATTGATCATCACTTGAGTCTAGACGCAAAGTTCACCTTTCCTGTCTTGCCTTCAAACACATTCTGGGCAAGCTACCCAGCTATCTGAACAAGCTCCTCACCCCTACCACATGCAGCACTTATCATCTGAGAAATGACTCCCAAAGACTACTCATGGTCCCAAGGCTCAACAAAGTATCCGGCCGCTCCTCCTCTTACTGTGCTCCCCAAAACTCGAACAGTCTACCTGAGACTCTCACAACCACCACCAGTTTAAGTTCTTTCAAAAATAAAGCTGTCTCACATTTGAATCTGGTCTGTAACTGTTACATACGCCTATAATATATATTATCTCTAACTGTGCATGCAATGTCTTGTATATAATGTATACCCTGTTCACTGATGTAACTGTATTTGTAACCATGTATTATTTGTCAACTCTATGCCCAGGACATACTTGAAAATGAGAGGTAACTCTCAATGTATTACTTCCCAGTAAAATATTTTATAATATAAATAAATGCCCGGTTATATAATAGTTATACATGGTTATACTCCATGCCGGGGTATATAATAGTTATACACGGTTATAATCCATGCCGGGGTATATAATAGTTATACACGGTTATACGCCATGCCGGGTATATAATAGTTATACACGGTTATACTCCATGCCGGGTATATAATAGCTATACACGGTTATACTCCATGCCGGGGTATATAATAGTTATACACAGTTATACTCCATGCCGGGTATATAATAGTTATACACGGTTATACTCCATGCCGGGGTATATAATAGTTATACACGGTTATACTCCATGCCGGGGTATATAATAGTTATACACGGTTATACTCCATGCCGGGGTATATAATAGTTATACCGTTATACCCATGCGCGGTTATATGTTTACCGTAACTCTGGGGTATATAATAGTTATACACGGTTTATACTCCATGCCGGGTATATAATAGTTATACACGGTTACTACTGCCTGCGGGGTATATATAGTTGTATACACGGTTATACTTCCATGCAGTCCGGGTATATACTAGTATATAAACACGGTTTTACTCCCATCCGTGGATATATAATAGTTATTACACGGTATCCTGCTGGTTATACTAACCTTTAATCCTGGGGTATATAATAGTTTAACAGCGGTTTACTCCAGGCCGGGTATACAATAGTTTACAAACCCGGTAACTACTGTCGCCGGGGTATATAATAGTTATCACCGGTTTATACTCCCATCCAGGGGTATATAATAGTTATACACGGTTATACTCCATGCCGGGAAAAAAGTAAAAGGAAAGAAAAAAAATATATATAGCTTATACCGGTTATACTCCATTCCCGGGGTATATAATAAGTTATACACGGTATACTCCATGCCGGGTATATAAATAGTTTACCCGTTTATACCACATGCCGTAGATATAGTTATACTAAATCGTAACAAAAGAACGTCAGTTTGAGACATTGTTTCATCACAAGGCAGAGGATATGTTTACTTATTTGAGGTATGTATACACTGAGGTGAGGCTCACTGGGTATATATCACAGACAGTTTTGGGGATAGTGTTGCGGGGGAACCTGCCTTCTGACAGGATACATCTACAATAATTATTACCGCAGCTTCCTGTCTGGGGGAAGGATTTGCTGCTACTCCCGGCTCAGCCCATTGTTATGTGGGTAATAATGAGGGGGACTAACCCCCCCCCCCTCGGTCTCTCCTGTCAGTGTAGGAATGCGAGGTGCGGCGCCCTGTTTCCGGCCGGAGCGTTTTGAGCGGCGCACCCCGCGGACTTCCGGTTTTGTAGCGGTGCCGGGCGGGATGGACCGGCGCTGAGAGGCGCGAGAAGCGGCACAGAGAGCGAGGAGCTCCCCCCGGGGCCCCATGGGCGGCCGGAGCTGACACCCTCCCCCCTGGGTACAGCGGGACAATGAAGCTCCTGAAAACCCACCTGGGTCAACCACAATGGAGGGAGGAGCTGTGAGAGGCCTCCGAGGGCCACAGAGCTGGCAAGAGGCACTTAGGGGGCCACTGGAGACCCGAGGAGCCTCTGGAGCCACATAAGCAAGAATTGGCCCCTGGGGGCCACATGAGCTGAGAGGGGCCACATGGGGTCTGAGTCTTTCTGAAGGCCCCTGGGGGAGAGCTCCCAAGAGCTACAGTTCGAGTGTTTAAAATTCCTGGGGGGCCACATGGATACATGTGGCCCCTGGGACCAGATGAGGGGGCCACCTCCCGAAGTGCTGTAGGAACAAAGAAATGAAAAGATTCTAAAGGGAAATAAAATGGTCGCCCGCGTTAGATTTGTCATCTCCGCATTCGTCGCACCCCTAGGGACTCGTTTCCCTCTCACAGGGGAGTGCTGTTATCTCTTTCACACTGGAGCGACGCTGTCACTGAAGTGGCAAGTGAGTCGTTCATGGGGAGAATTGTCAGTTCAATGGGAATTGGTGCAGGTGACAGTAAAGATTTGTCACACCTGTGCGTATCGGGTGACATGCGAGCCCCGTCACTTGTCTTATCAGTCACGGTGAACCCTATCACAAGCCCTTTTTTTAATGAGCGTCACTTATGTAACAGCCAAGTGCTATGATTTGTCACCTTAATACACAGACCTGTCACTTTTTTTAAAATCCTGGATATAAGAGTTATTTAAGGATCTGCCCTATGGGGGAACATGCTGTAAAGATACCATGTCATACTTTACCATAAACCTGTTTTATGCCCCTCTTGTTTCATTCTTAATGCCAGGCAAGCCATCTTTTCATTGGATATCCATCCCGATGGGACAAAGTTTGTTACCGGAGGGCAAGGTGCGTTTTCAGCTTGCTGTGTATAGACACACATTCTCTGCTTCAAAGGAATGTAATCATTAAGAATCGATATATCTATTTGGAATGTCACCCATTATCAAAACTGTGAAGCATAAAATCAACAAAATAAGAGCCATTCATACTCCCTTCTTTTGCGTTCATGGTAGAAAACAGTCGCTCGTGAGATGCTCCGTTCCACTGAATTATAAAAAATAATATATATTTTTTTGTAGAGCTGCCTTTATTTTTTTTATAATCCTAATCTCATCCACACTTCGTTTCACGTTTTAATTTGAAAACATTTGTAAGCGCCTTTTATGTACTTATTTTTAATGCGATTGGGGAATCAACGCAGCCTTTGCACCGCTTAAAGTTTTTCCATCCATCTTTTAATGAGTTATACTCTGTGAATTAGTTTAGTTCAGTTTGAATGAAAGCTTTTAATCTGATAGCAAATCCCGATATATTGTTCCCCTCTTGCACCGAGGCTTTTCACTGCGTCTTTCTGCTCCCAGGGCAAGATTCCGGAAAGTCGTTATCTGAACATGCCACCGTCCTCAAGGAGGAAGATGAGAAGAAGTGTATCCCCAAGATGCTCTGCCAGATGGACAACCACTTGGGTACCAGACAACATAGCTCATATATTCCCCGGGAGGGGTCACACTTTCTGAACCTCTATCTTGAGCAAATTAGGGTGTGCAAGATAAGGCACATGTCCCTCGATCGGGCTATGGGAGCAATCTTTAGGCACAGAGCACAATACAAGGCGAGCCTTGTAAAAATGATCAAATCCTAGAAACCAACCAATGAACACAATTGCCTATGACAGTGTGTGGCCAACTCCAGTCCTCAAGGGCCCCCAACAAGTCAGGTTTTCAAGATGTCCCTGCTCAGCACAGGTGGCTCAATCATTATGACTGTGGCCACTGATTGAGCCACCTGTGCTGAAGCAGGGACAGCCTGAAAACCCCTGGCCTATGAGATTACAATATAGGAGACATAGTCGATTATTAAAAGTGGTCAGTTTCATGCCAAAGTTCCCCCCATCTAAAATCCAGAGTCCACGAAGGGGAGAAGTAAGGGAGAGTATAATAGTATTACACTTTGTGCAGGTGTGTATTTTTTTTTAATGGACCACAGAGGTAGGTATACACACAATTCATTGTGTAGTCCATTTAGAAGGCTTGGCATCTGCAATGAATATACACCGACAAGGACAACGCACAGCAACTGTTAGTGTTTGTCAGGGTGGGATGGGATTCATCTTGTGTGCACTCCTTTTTCAGCCTGTGTGTAACTGCGTGCGATGGTCCAACAATGGAGTGTATCTGGCCTCCGGAGGGGACGACACGCTCATCATGGTGTGGAAACGATCAGGTGAGCTGGGGACGCCTGTTCGTGCACTGCAGCTGGGCTTGTAACCTCTGATGCTGGAGGAGATTGTAGTGTTTAGTGAAGGGGTTAATGATGCATTACACAGATAGGGCAATAAACTCAATGCTGTTCCAAGAGCGACCATCCAGCAGGATAATATAGGGATATCTACCGCTTAGGGCAAGGTGAGCAACGCCAGTTCTCAAGGGCCACCTACAGGTCGGTTTTCAGGATATCCCAGCTTCAGCACAGGTGGCTCAATCCGTGGCTCGTCTCTCGATTGAGCCACCTTTGCTGAGCAGGGATATCCTGAAAATCTGACCTGTTGGTGGCCCTTGAGGACCACCCTTTTCTTAGGGGATAATAAGTGTCATAAGAAAGACTATATGAGTGATTATGGGATTCAATGTACAGAGATGTTTAATTAATACTTTTTTATAATTTTATTATGACTGTTTGAGTGTTGTTTATTACCACGAGTTAGTCTTGGATTAGAAATTAGATCTGCCGTGCATTTTATAGGATATGTAAGGCAGATTTAGTGTAACCATGGCAGCTGTGTGAGCCAATCGGAGCTCTCAGGTCAGAAGATTCCATGCAGGCAGAGGTAAAGCGATCAGGGTCGTTGATCCTTGCAGGATAGGGCATTCTGATTGGGTAATGTCTGTAACGTAACGTGATCCGTTAAATTACATGAACACAAGACATTGGTGACCTAGGGTTCCCTTATAAAGGAGAATCAACGGTGGATTTCTGGCTGAGGTCCTCGGGTGTTTGCTGTAATTAGTTCTCTTTATACTGGGGGAGGAGGGGTTATGGACGTGCTTTGCATCAGAGGTGTATATGAGGCCGCTCCTCTCTGCGCCTCATCCTCAGGTACATCGGACCCAGCACTGTATTTGGCTCCAGCAGCAAACTGGCTAATGTGGAACAGTGGCGCTGTTTCCCATTCTCCGGAGTCACACGGGAGGTGAGTACCAGCTGAGAGCAGAGGTGTGCAAGGACCCGCCGGAGCTCACAGCCCCCTCAAATTATAAACCTGGCGGTTACAGCCTTTTATCTTTCGTACCTCCACGCGGCATTGTGCGTCCTTGTCCCTTTCCCTCAGATGTGATGGACGTGCGTGGTCCCCACATGACGCCTGGCTGGCTTCCTGCAGCGTGGATAACCCACGTGGTGATCTGGAACGTGCTGAAATTCCCAGGTAGGAAGGGGAAGGGTGCATGGGGAAGTTAAGTTCATTTGGGATTATTTGCTGTTTAAAAACTGCCGCTCAAATATAACCTGTGATGGGTTTTCATGCCAATTTCCCTCGGTTTGTAAAGGCCTTATTTCACTTTTTCCTATGTTCTGGAAAGAGGATCTTCTCTGGTGAAACATGCATTTCAGATTCTGGGACTCCCTCCAGAAAGAAGTATTCTGGAATATTCATCATTTGAGTCATGGAGATGTTTTCCGTAGAGTTTTGTTTACTCGTTTTTGAGTATCCACGTCTAAGGATTACACACAAACCTAATTTCTGCTGCACTGTGGTATCATCACTGAGGGCCCACTACCTCCTGATATTGTCGCAATCCCCGAGTGCCTTATTGAGTGAAAATGAAGGTTCTCCGGGGACGTGACTCATATAGAAGCCCTCTTTGCCCCTCTGTGTGGGTATATGTGGCTTCTTTCCTGGCTCAGAGATCATTGCCACTTTGCGTGGCCACTCGGCCTGGTGGGGACTGACGTGGGACCCCGTTGGGGGAAGTACATCATCGCCTCTCAGGCGGATGACCGCAGCCTCAAGGTGTGGAGACCCTGGACTGGCAGCGGAAACCAGCATCACCAAGCCCTTCAACGAGTACCCCCTGCCCACGTCACAGGGAGTGGATCTGCAGAGGATGTTGGGATTGAGGGTAGACATTTGCCGCAAGAAACGTAGAGTCCAGAACTTAAAGGGTTCATGCTAGGTAAGTGTAATAGTTGAGGGTTGTGTTTCAGTCCCTTCCCATCTGGGCAGAGCAGGGCTGACTATCACAAAAGGAGCCGGATTTCCACCCACGAAGTGGCTGCAGGCAGTGGGAAACTTTGTATGTAAATAGAAGTATTATTGTTCTGTTTAATGTCTGTGCTGACACCCAGCAGAGAACAGCGATAATCCCGGCCTCCTCTCCTCCCCGCAGTGCGGAGAACCACTCACGTGCTGCGTCTCAGCTGTCTCCGACGGGCACTATCTGGTGTCGGCTCACCCATGACAACTCGGTCCTACGGCGCATGATCATCGGCCGACGGCTGGAAACCAACATGGACTTGTGGGACACCGAAAGCCGTCACCGTGGTGGTAAGATATGTGATGGCCACTGCACCAGCGTGACGGTGGACAGGCGTGGCGGCCCCTGCGCGCGCGTGACGTGGTGGCGGCCCCTGCGCGCACGTGACGGGCGTGGCGGCCCCTGCGCGCAGAGTGACGGCGTGTGACACGCCCGCCAGTTCCAACAGATTCTCACACAATGTTTTAATTTTTTACCTTTTTTCCAAAACCACTGGAAATTTAGAAATAAAATATATGATCAGGATAAAAAAATAGGACACTGTCTGTTTTGTGGCGGAGCCCAGTTACAGCTGAAAATCCTCTGTCCAAGCTCTTTTCTCTGGCTAAAAAAATACACTTTTAAAACATTTTTAAAAAAAATTGATATTTTTCACAACGTTTCGAATGCAAACGTGTAAAAAATAATTACAAGCTCAACCCCTTATACGCTGTGCTTGGGGTCCAAAGAATCACATCGCGTTTAAACGATTGCGTGAGAAATAATGTAACAGTTGTATCAATTGTACAATAAAGTATTTAAGACCCAATAATCGTGGTGTAAAGTATTCATAAATACAAAATTGGAGCGCGCGCTCGCAGCGTTATAAGCGGATTCGTGTTGTTACGGATCGCGTTATAACGGGGTTGGCTGTTACAATTTTTTTTTTTTTTTACTTTTTTCCGCCCTGGAGAAAGACTTAGACAGAGGATTTCCAGCTGTAACCGGTCCTCCGGCACAAAACCAGACGGCGTCCTATTTTTTTTTCTGGGCTTGCCATTTATAACTTGTCGTAACCTGGGCAGTGAAAAGGTTTCATGTGCGATAAACCCCTCCATTCTAAGCCACGTTCTCACTGCACCCCGGAGTAGTAAAGTGTCAAGTAACCGCGTCATGATAAAATGTAACGTATAACATTCAAAAAAAAAATCACTAACAATTTTAATATTATTATTCTCCGACAAATAGTGTTTTTTTTTTATGTGTTCTCGTTTCAGAAATTCAACCCGCAAAATCTTCAAAAAGATCAGAAAAATGGAAGCTCCGCAAGTCCGTGGCCCCTTACTGCTTGCTGTGCCGTGGGCAGCAAGGATCGCTCACGTCCCGTGTGGGTGAGGCAGCCTGGGTACCTACCCGCCCTTTGGTTTACAGGGACCGTGCATTGTTTGTGGGCAAAAACCAAAATTGGCACTGTTTCCCCTTACTTACTGCAGGGCTACCACCCTTCCTCAACGGCCACCAACAGCCAGTATTAGGATATCCCTGCTGCTCAGCACAGGTGGCTCGTATCTTTCGACTGAGCTACCTGCGTTGGAGCAGGATATCCTGAAAAACCTCAACCCGTTGGTGACCCTTGGGAACCGGAGTTGTTTCCCCTACACAACAACCTTCTTTATCTTTGCTCGTATTTCCAAGCATTTTTTTCAGCAGGCGGTTCAGTTCCCTTACCGTATCTGCTCCCCACGCCTCTGCCGGGAGTCTGCTCCCTGCGTGCACATCCTCTTCCCGCGCGCAGTGCCGTGTTGTCCGGCGTCCCTGCAGATTGCACGCTGGTTCTTTGTTACATTGTTTGTGTTTCCTAAGCAGTCCTGTTTGTCTCCCGCGCAGCTCACCAGTCTTAAGAGACACTCTGGTCGTCGTCCACGCCCTCTTCGACAAATCCATCATGGACAGTCTCGTGGTAAGAAGCCTTTTTCTCTCAGAGATCCCCCCTCCTCCTTTCCCCTGATCTCGGTATCTTAGGCATGTTTGGGGGAGGAGAAAAATGATCGGAAATGGACATTTTTAGAGCTTAGAAACAAAGCGCCTGTGTGTCTTTATATAATATATAATCATCAAACTTGTTAGTGGCTGTGGGTGTGTCTTTTATATTATATATATCACACTTGTTAGTGGCTGTGTGTGTGTACTTATATTATATATATCACAAACTTGATTAGTGGCTGTGTGTGTGTCTTTTATATATACTATCACAAACTTGTTAGCGCCTGTGTGTTGTTTTATATTATTATATCACACAACTTGTTTAGTCGGTGTGTGGTGTCTTATATTATATAGATCACAACTTTTTAGCGCCGTGTGTGTGCGTTTATATTATATATCACAAACTTGGTAGTGGCTGTGTGTGTGTCCTTTATATTATATATATCACAACTTGTTTAGCGCCTGTGTGTTGTCTTTAGATTATATATCACACCTTGTTAGTGGCTTGTGTGTCCTTATATTATTATATATCACAAACTTGTTCGGTGGGCTTGTCTGCTTGTTTCCAGTTGCACATTATATTGAGGTGGTGCAAGACGAAATACATGATATTTATAGTATACGGGCACTTTTTTTTGTTTGGATGTGAACTAGAAACTCCATACAGTGGATTAAGACTTGGGCCGATTGTACTAACTGGGATACCATCACGCCGGCTTCCTTGTCCAGTTTTAAACTGATTTTTTTATAAGTATGATAAATTATTATTTATTTTCTAGTGTCGTGTGGTGTGTGTTGTGTGTGGTGTGTGTTATACATACATTCATTTAAGTGTTTGTGTGGGTGTAGAAGTTACACCACTGTTGTGTGTGTGTGTGTGTGTGTGTCCACTACGTGTCTATGTACTACAAGTGTAACCCAGTATAGTTGTGTAGGTGTATAGAAGTGTAACCACCGTGGTGGTGTGTGTTTGTTTGTGACCACTACATGTGTGTATGGACATACAAGTTAACCGCCAGTGTGGTGTGGTGTCTATATATAACCCGAGCCCTGTGTGTGTAATGTTACTCTGCGGGCGGCTTACAAATGTATATTACATATACACACGCACTCTTACATTCATGGACCATTTACACACCGCAAGTCTAAAACGCATACTGCACGAGGGGGGAGGGATAGACTTCAATCAAGATCACATTCCAGTATGCACTTTTTAAAGTAAAATACTCTTTTTTTGGCTTCATTCATTGTCACAAAACAGCCCGCCGGAAGAAGAGATCAGGTATCTTGAAAGCTCGCACAGTAAACAGCATGTTTATTAGCCAAGAACGGTATCATCTATTCATTTTTTATTTATTATTATATATAATGAATAATCCCGTTGTGTGTGTAACATATATAGTGTGACAATGCTGAGACATGATATAGTGCCGTAGTCTGCCAGTTCCTGCTTTCCCTCCCCTAGAGTTTAATCCACAGCAGCCTCTTGAGATGATCACAACTTTTGCTGCCATGCTCTGCTGCCGCAGCCCCCTCAGTCCCTGTGGTGTGCCCCCCCCCCCCCTCCCCCCCCCATTCTCTCCTCCCCCGAGGGTTAACCGCCTGTGCTCTGGTTACTTGGCAGGACCCTGAACGGGCTGGGGCATCCTGGTGTGTTCCATGGACCGGGTCGGTGGCATTTTTTGGATTTCTCCCAGAACGAGCTGGGTGATCCGCTGAGCGAGGAAGAGAAGGTACTGGAGAACCTCCCCTGCTCCTACATAAACCGTCCCCCCTTTTCCTGGCTTCTCTAGAATACTGGGTCCTAGGGTGAAAGGGGGATAAGTGTCAGCTGCACTTATGAACCCGCATTGTAGTGTCCTTGGGGCGGCCTCATGCGTGCAAGTGCAGCCCTTTAAGGATGTTAATCTCTTCAGCTTTAATGGGGTTAACCCTAGGGGTGCTACCACTTCTCAGTCCTCCATGACCCCCCCCACCCCCCGAACAGGTCAGGTTTTTAAGGATATCCATGTGTCACGCAGGTGGCTTATCTCCGTTGCAGTGCAGGTGGCTCATCAGTGCGCAGTCTTTGACTGAGCCCACCTGTGCTGAAGCAGGGATATCCTGAAAACCTGACCTTTTGGGAGGGAGTGGCTTGAGGACTGGAGTTGAGAACCCCTGATTTTAAGGCACTTCAATAACATTGCGTGCCAGTAAAGCTTTGCCCTGTAATGTCACGTCCTTCCATCACAGGAGGGGTTAAAGATGGGGGCTCCGAGAGACGCGCCATGTACACACAACGCATCTGCTCTGCTACTTGCAGTAATAACATCCACCAAAGCACATACGGGAAGAGCCTGGCGATCACGACAGAGCCCCAGCTGCCCAACACCATCATCGAGAACCCGGAGATGCTGAAGTTCTCGCAGAGGCAGCCCGCCGCAGCAGGATGCGAGCAGGGGGCGGCCGTCACAGAGGAGGGTCCCAGCTCCCAAATGGCCAGCATGGTGAACGGGAGAGCCTCGAGGACATCAGGAAGGTATGAACACAGCACGCAGTCTGAACCGTGAACCCACAGCTACACGGGAATAACAGGGCCACCCCTCTCGTCTGAATCGTGCCTTGTACATTTAATGGCGATTTCACTCCTATGTGACAGCATCTTTCCTTTGGCCACACATAGGTTAATTTAACCCTTTTGTGGCTCAAAGATTTTGCGTAGATCTAAATGCCTGGAGGTATCTGCATGTCAGGTCCCCAAACCGATTATCACCCCCGTAGTCACAGGACGCCCCCTGAATTTTCTTCTATACAGTATTCTGGGTAATGACCAGCAAATGGCGCATCGTGGTGGTCCGCTTTTAGCGTCGTCCTTTTTATACAGCTTTCCTGTTACCTGCTGCAGTGTTTGCAGGAAGCTGTCCTGTCCCCCACAACAACAACAACAATAGTGGGGGTGGGGAGGGATTGTCTTCAAGTACATGACGAGGGGTTTGTACATGTCAATTTACCATCAAATTATCTTTGTTAATCCAAGGTGCTAACCTCCAGTCAAACCCCACACAGGTCAGGTTTTCTGGATATCCCTGCTTCGACTGCGCAACACTGATTGAGCCACCTGTGCTGAGTACAGGGACTTGTTTGAGCCACCTGTGCTGAAGCAGGGATATCCTGGAAGCCTGACCTGTTGTTGGGGGGGCGTCTTGAGGACTGGAGTTGAGCGCCCCTGGACATAGCCCCTTATTACATGCAACACTAAATGGAAGCGGGTATCTGCAAAGTAAAGGGCAGACGGGGTAATCTCTGCAGACCGCAATTGGGGTGCCTGTTAACGCCTTCACTGCCAGAGGCTCTGGCAACACATTGCCCCCCCTGGCAGCAAAGAGGTTAAACGAAATGGTAACCCTACACATGTTCAAATCCGGGAGCACCAGAGATTGCAGCTCAGGTGTGCTCCGTATAAACCCCCGGTTGTGGTTAAACCTTTTCAACCGAGAGGCGCTGGCGACCCAGCATGTGCCGTTCTGCCCCACCCCCCGGAGCGTTAACCCCGCGCGTGTCCCACCCCCGCGAGCGTTAACCCTGCACGTGTCCCCACCCCCCCCGAGCGTTAACCCCGCACGTGTTCCACCCCCCGAGCTTAACACTTGCCGTGGTCCCTCCCCCCGGAGCGTTAACCGTCTGCACCATGTCCCACCCCCCGGAGCGTTAACCCCACGCGTGTTCCACCCCCCGAGCGTTACCCCGCACGGTTCCACCCCCGGAGCGTTAACCCCCCCGTCACGTGTTTCCACCCCCGGAGCGTTACACTCTGCACGTGTCCCACCCCCGAGCGTTAACTCTGCCCATGTCCCACCCCCCCGGAGCGTAACCCGCACTGTGTCCCCACCCCCTGGAGCTTAACTCTGCATGTGTCCCACCCCCGGAGCGTTACTCTGCACGTGTCCCACCCCGGATGCGTAACTCTTGCACTGTGTCCCCACCCCCGGAGCGTTAACTCTGCACGTGTCCCACCCCCGGTAGCGTTTAACCCCTGCACGTGTTCCACCCCCCCCGAGCGTTAACTCTGGCACGTGTCCCACCACCCCCGGAGCGTTAACTCTGCCGTGTCCCACCGCCCGAGTGTTAACCCCGCACTTCCCCCCCCTGAGCGTTAACCTGCACTGCCGCACCCCCGTAGTGTACCCCGCACTGTTCCCCACCCCCGAGCGTTAACCTGCACGTGTTTCCACCCCCCCCGAGCGTTACCCCGCGCGTGTCCCTCGCCCCTCGACCGGCACATGTCCGCCCGAGCGTACTCTGTGCACTGTCCCCCCCTTGAGCGTTAACTCTGCACTGTCCACACCACCCGGAGCGTAACTCTGCACATGTCCGCCACCGGCCCCAAAGGAGCGTTAACCCGCGCTCGTGTCCCTCGCCCCGACGTTAACCCTGCGCTGTTCTGCGACCTCTTAAAGAAGCGGTGGAGCACGGACAGCAGAGGCCGCCGCAGGATAACTCCCGCTGTGCATCTCCCCTGCTGGACGACTGGAGGGTCGTGCAGGCTCATTAAGATGAGGCTTATTGTAAAAGTCGGTAGGGATGCGGTGTCGGAGTCTGGCCCGATAAGAAGCCGAAGAGCGTGTATACCGGCACCGCAGGCCGGATTCTCATGTTCTGTATTTGGTCAATGTCCCACTGCAGGGACTTTTCCCACGGCGTTCTTCAACAGTATTCCAATCTCGGGTCTCTGGCGGGCTCCATGCTGTCCTGCGCACAGCACCAGCAATACTCATATCCCTGGATTCCAACACCACCAGGCTCCCTGGGAGCCGCCAAAAGCAGCCTGGAGCCTGCGGGAACAGCAACCAAAGCCATCGGAAGAGGCCGCCAACAAGAGAGGTACCAAGGGAAAAGGCACAGGAGTGGTAAT
This sequence comes from Ascaphus truei, assembly GCA_036426205.1. NCBI lineage: Eukaryota > Metazoa > Chordata > Amphibia > Anura > Ascaphidae > Ascaphus > Ascaphus truei. The sequence goes on from WSYH01001188.1 coordinate 111,646, forward strand.
GTAGTATATCTTTATTTATATCCGCCACTCCAGCACATACTCTTGCAATACACTTGACAATAATATACAACACATTAGATAAGGGCTGCAGACATAAAACTTAGGAAAAGGAGCCCCTGCCTGAGACTTACAATCTAAGTGGCAAGTATGGAGAATTTACAGAGAAGTAGGAGGGTGTTCTGGTAATGAGTGTCAAAGGGGGCCAAGGTCAGTGTATCTGAGATGTATAGTATCAAGCCACAGAACTACCCATATGCTTCGTTAAGGAAGGTCCTAAGGTGAGAGAGAGGGGTGCTAGTCTGGTATTGAGGGGAAGGTATTCCATAGGTTGGGGCATTCAGTGAGAATGTTTTAAGGGGCGGGTAGAGGGCTTTAGATACAAAGGGGGTAAGAGAAGACATCCTTGACAGAACGCACTAGTCGGATGGGTCAGAGGCGAGAAATTAGGGCTGATACTGTAGGAGGGGCAGAAGAGTGTAAAGCTTTGTGCGAGAACAACTTTGTAAGTAATATGGGATTTAAATAGGAAGCTGAGGAGGGATTTCAGTGGGGGAGACACTGGGACAGATCGAGGAAGAGTAGAGTGATTCTGGCAGCGCGTTTAAGATAGATTGTAGGGGAGACAGGTGAGAGGCAGCAGAAGGTTAAAGTAGTCGAGACGGGAGAGAATGAGGCCGGTGTGTTAGTAGTATAGCGACAGAGGACAAGGTGTGTGTGTGTGTGTGTGTGTGTGTGTGTGTGTGATGTGTGTGTATATATATATGTATAATACATATTACATATATATTTGGCACTCTGGTCTTATCACCTAACCAAATTGAAAATGTTATTGCTTGGTATCGACGCGTGTGCACCGAAACGTCATATGACGTAATGAACTTTCACATTGTTTTATTGAGAAGACCTGTGTGTGCATTTTCTGCAGTGACATCATCCCCATTGGCCAAATTTTGTGTGTGTGTGGGTGTGTGTGTGTGTCCATAGTCACGGAACATACCGGAAGCTCATTTGACACTGTTATTACTTTTTATTCTATAGCGGGAGCCGCTTCCCTGTACCACCCCGTGGCCCCCCCGGCCTCACCACCCCCGTCTAAGATCGATGCCCAATGAAAGCACTTGATTCCCGATTCACAGAAAGATCGAAAGCCACCTCCGGACGGCCGCGGTCGCCCACCTGAACCAGACGGCTGTGGACGGTGACCGGGAAGTCGCACCGTTTTGTCCCATTCTGTGATCCTTGCTCTTGCGCCGTAATGTACTGACCACAAACGATTTCCTCGGCAGCCAGCGATGTCCGAGTCCGAATAACGCGCCCCGTCACACTTTAAAAAATATATATTTTCTGTTAGAAATTTGCCTTTTTTTTTTTTTTAAATCACATTCCTTTAATTTCTTTCAATTTTTCTTGTAATAAAACATGAAAGTATTAACGTCGTCTTAAATATGGCCACCGCGGGCGCCTATATAAAATGCTTAAAATGACTGTTGTAAATCAATGCAGCTTGGAAGCGCTGCTGCATGTTTAATTAATGTGGGATCCTGTCACTAATCCATACAGCAAGCTGCTGATTGTGTCCAACATTTGCAAAGCTATTAAGCATATCGTGGACTGTGAGACCGATATTCACACTGCTAGATAGGTGTCACATTCTTAGTGCAGGGGTGGCTAACTCCAGTCCTCAAGGCAATCAACCGGTTAGATTTTCAGGATATCCCTGCTTTCAGCACAGGTGGCTCAGTCATTGTGACCTGCACAAGGCGCTTCTATATTACTGTGGGACTCTTGAGCAGGGACATAACTCAGCTGGGTGGCCCATGAAGATAACTTCCCTAGGTGTGTTCCGCAAATAGGCGGTTTGTATTATTGTTTGAGTCCGTGGCCTACTTCCTGTCAATTGGCTGAACTGCTTTAACAGCACTCCAGTGGTGCCGTCCTGGAATAGGGAAGCATCTTAAACTGGTTCATGTCCTACCATAAAAAAGGCCTATCTGTCGCCCATATAAATATCCGGAGGCTGCTTCCAACCTGGACGAACTAAGGGCATGGTTGCTATGCATAAACCCAAAGCATCATTCTTACAGAACATGGCTCCCCTAAAACTCCTGATGCAAATATCGCCATTCGAGGATACTCCATTTTAGGGAGAGTAGGTCAAAGAGAGGAGGGGGTGTTTATTTTATTTGCAGACACCTTACAATTTACACTGTTTAAATTGCCCACAAGCCCACCCTCTCTTTTGAAATTCTAGTTGGCAAAATCTGGGCCCCTCCCCTTTTCTAAGCCCATCCTTGCTTGCCTGGGCATCTACCGTCCCAAGCCCTCCTAAAGCCCCTCTAACAATCCCTGATGATACACCCAGTTTCTTGACTCCATTTCCTCTCTGAATGAAAAGTGAGCTGCTAGTTCTTGGGGATTTCAACTCAATTGGCTTGACCCTAAAAACCACAAAATCCAGATACAACTCAAGTCCTTAACCTATCGCAACTCATTTCCCAACCCACACGGACAAACCTGAAATCGCATAACCTCCTTGCTAGACTGGATTCTCTCCTCAAACCCCAGCAGAATCCAACCTCCTATCCTGCGCATCCTATCTCGATGATCCTTCAGTGACCATGCAATAGTGTACTGTGTAAGGAAAATTAAAACCGCTCCATTCAAGCCCTAAAGTTCTCCTCACTAGAACATTTAAAACTTTAACCCACAACAGTTTCTGGATGATCTTACCAACTGCTCATGGCACAGAATCGATTTAATTCCCTACCCTGATTCTGTCCGCTCGACTATTTCCAATCTGAGTTCTTAAAACTCTGCGATACCCATGCTCACTACGCAAAATAAGGGTACGGGGGGCCACCTTCCATGGGTTACACCTGACCTTATAGCACTCTACCAGTTCAGGGATGCCTTGTGAAAAGCTACAAAGTAACTGGCACTACCAAGGATCTCAATCACTACAGATGCATGCGGAACATGTGCACAAGCAAACAAGGCATGCAAAGCACAATATTACTCTGACATCTCCACCAAAATACATCAAACCCAGCTAACTTCTGGAAGGTTATCACCAATATATTCCAGCCTCCTACCTCAACCACAACACCAAGTATATCACTAAGGGGGATATACTCTGACAAACCCCACTGACATTGCAAATGCAATTCAATGATTACTTTGTGGGGTGGTGCACTAACTTATTACGAAACGCCAGCCCAAACCAAACCTGAATCTCATCCTGGGAGTACCCCTATAGTCCCACCCCCTCCCACACTGCCCCAATTTTCAATTTGGTCCAGTATCTGAAGAGGAGATTACACAAGTGCTCCTCAACTAAAACTAAGCAGCCAATTGTACCGCCTTACTACAATCTAGGTTCCTACGACTTGTGCCCCAGCCTTGCCAAACCAATTGCGTCCATAGTCAACTCTATCCTGTCTGCAGGCCTCCCTAAGACCTGGAAAACTGCCAGAGTTTGTCCCAATCTTCAAAGTGGGGACAAAACCATGTCTCAAACTACAACCCATCTCACTCTTTCTCCCAATTCTATCCAAAGTCATGGAAAAATGTGTCCACTCCAATTAAGCGATTTCTATACCAAGACAAATTTCCCCTACCAATTCCAATCGGGTTTCGTCCCAAACACTCCACCGTAACACCCTGCTAAAAGTTTGCAATGAATCCAGTGTGGAATGGAACGGGGACAACTCACTGGCGCAGATTCCTAGATTTTGCAAAGGCTTTTGACACAGTTGATCAGCTATCCTGCTTAACAAACTCCAGAGCTCTGGAATAGGAACTGCTTTAAACTGGTTTCAGTCCTACCATCAGGAAGATCCCAACAATGTGTCTATCTCAGCTCTAAGTCCAACCCCCTGATATCACCTGTGTTGTCCCGCATGGCTCTGTTCTGGGGCCCCTACTCTTCTCAGTGTTCATTAATGATCTTCCCACAGCATTGTAAGGAAGCCTCAATACACATGTATGCAGATGACACTATCCTATATCACACAGCCATAGCCTCTCTGACCTTCCAACACATACTTCAGTCTGACTTTTTGAGACTCGAAAATTGGATTTCCCAAAACAAACTGTTTTTAAACACTGACAGACTGTAACAATGGTATTTGGGACCAGACTAAATTTTGTAAAGCTCCCAGTGACTGAGCTCCTGATTAGAACCAACGCTAACACCACCCTAACACCTGTCACTAGTTTTAAATACCTGGGCTTATGGTTTGACTCCCACTAAACATTCGGGATGCACATTGATACACTGACAACCAAGACCTATGCCAACTAGGGGTACTTTACAGGAACAAATCCTCCCTAAGTCTCCTGGTCAGAAAGCGTATCGCACAGCAGATGCTAATGCCAATTATTGACTATGGAGACATATTATATGGCTCGGCACCTCAAACCCACCTTAGCAAACTTGACACCCTACAATTCAATTTGTCGTTTTGTTCTCCAATGCAACTACAACACCATCCACTGCGAAATGCTCAAGAACTAGATTGGTCAACACTAGAGTCTAGGCACAAATTTCACCTTTCCTGTCTTGTCCTTTAAATTCTTCATGGGCAAGCTACCCAGCTACCTGAACAAGCTCCTCACCCCTACCACTTGAAGCACTTATCACTGAGATCAGACTCCAAGAGACTTTCATGGTCCCAAGGCTCAACAAAGTATCCGGACGTTCCTCCTTCTCCTACCGGTCACCCCAAAACTGGAACAACCTACCAGAGACCCTCACATCCACCACCAGTTTAAGTTCTTTCAAATCTAAGGCTGTCTCACATTTTAACCTGGTCTGTACCTGTCTCATACGCTCATAATATATATTTTCTTTAACTGTGCAGCAATGTCTTGTATATAATGTATACCTTGCTCATTTATGTAACTGTACTTGTAACCATGTATTATTTGTTTTACTCTTTGCCCAGGACATACTTGAAAACGAGAGGTAACTCTCAATGTATTACTTCCTGGTAAAATATTTTATAAATAAATAAATAAATAAATATCAGGTAGATCCCAACATGTGTCCATCTCAGCACTAACTCCAACCCCCTGGATATCACCTGTGGTGTCCCACAAGGCTCTGTTCTGGGGGCCCTACTCTTCTCAGTGTTCAGCAATGATCTTCCCACAGCTTGTAGGAGAGCCTCAATACACATGTATGCAGATGACACAATCCTATATGCATACAGCCATAGCCTCTCCAACCTTCAACACATACTTCAGTCTGACTTGTTGAGACTCGAAAACTGGATTCCCAAAACAAACTGTTTTTAAAAACTGACAAGACTGTAACAATGGTATTTGGGACCAACTAACATTTTTAAAGCTTCCAGTGACTGAGCTCCAGATCAGAACCAATGCTAACAACACTAACCTCCTGTTACTAGTTTTAAATACTTGGGCATATCGTTGTGACTCCCATTTAACATTTGGGATGCACATTGATACCCTGACATCCAAATTGTATGCCAAACTAGGTGTACTTTACAGGAAACAATCCTCCCTAAGTCTGCTAGTCAGAAAGCAATCGCACCAGCAATGCTAATGCCAATTATTGACTATGGAGACATAGTATAGGGCTCGGCACCACCAAACGCACCTTAGCAACTTGATACCCTCTAAAATTCAATATGCCGTTTTGTTCTCCAATGCAACTACAACACACATCACTGCGAAATGCTCAAGAACTAGATTGATCATCACTTGATGACCTAGACGCAAAGTTCACCTTTCCTGTCTTGCCTTCAAACACATTCTGGGCAAGCTACCCAGCTATCTGAACAAGCTCCTCACCCCTACCACATGCAGCACTTATCATCTGAGAAATGCCTCCCAAAGAACTACTCATGGTCCCAAGGCTCACACAAATGTATCCGGCCGCTCCTCCTCTTACTGTGCTCCCCAAAACTCGAACATCTACCTGAGACTCTCACACCCACCACCAGTTTAAGTTCTTTTTCAAAAATAAAGCTGTCTCACATTTGAATCTGGTCTGTAACTGTTACATACGCCTATAATATATATTTCAACTGTGTCTAATGTCTGAATTCTTGTATATAATGTTACCCTGTTCACTGATGTAACTGTATTTGTAACCATGTATTATTTGTCAACTCTATGCCCAGGACATACTTGAAAATGAGAGGTAACTCTCAATGTATTACTTCCCAGTAAAATATTTATAATATAAAAATAAATGCCCGGTTATATAATAGTTATAAATGGTTATACTCCATGCCGGGGTATATAATAGTTATACACGGTTATATCCATGCCGGGGTATATAATAGTTATACACGGTTATACCCATGCCGGGTATATAATAGTTATACACGGTTATACTCCATGCTGCCGGGTATATAATAGCTATACACGGTTATACTCCATGCCGGGGTATATAATAGTTATACACAGTTATACTCCATGCCGGGTATATAATAGTTATAAGGCTTAACTCCATGGCCGGGTGTATAATAGTTTATACACGGTTATACTCCATGCCGGGGTATATAATAGTTATACACGTTTATACTCCATGCCGGGTATATAATAGTTATCACACGGTTATACTCCATGTCGGGGGTATATAATAGTTTAACACGGTTATACTCCATGCCGGGTATATAATAGTTAACACGGTTATACTCCATGCCGGGGTATATAATAGTTATACACGGTTATACTCCATGCCGGGGTATATAATAGTTATACCACGGTTTTACTCCATGCCAGGTATATAATAGTTTAACACGGTTATACTCCATGCCAGGCATATAATAGTTTATACAGCGGTATACTCCATCCGGGATATATATAGTTATACACGGTTATATATAACTCCATGCCGGGGTATATATAGTTATACACGGTTATACTCCATGCCGGGATTATAATAGTTATACACGGTTATACTCCATGCCGGGTTATAATAGTTATAACACGTGTTATACTCCATGCCGGGGTATATAATAGTTATACAGACTAGGTTAATACTCCATGCCGGGTATATAATAGTTATACAGGTTTACTCCATGCCGGGTATATAATAGTTATACACGGTTATACTCCATGCCGGGGTATATAATAGTTATACACGGTTATACTCCATGCCGGGTATATAATAGTTATTACTAATCGTTACAAAGAACGCAGTTTGAGACATTGTTTCATCACAAGGCAGAGGATATGTTACTTATTTGAGGTATGTATACACTGAGGTGAGGCTCACTGGGAGATATATCACAGACATGTTTGGGGATAGTGCTGGGGGGAACCTGCCTTCTGACAGGATACATCTACAATACATTATTACCAGCAGCTTCCTGTCTGGGGGAAGGGATTTGCTGCTACTCCCAGGCTCAGCCCATTGTTATGTGGTAATAATGAGGGGGCACTAACCCCCCCCCCCTCTGTCTCTCCTGTCAGGTAGGAATGCGAGGTGCGGCGCCCCTGTTTCCGGCCGGAGCGTTTTGAGCGGCGCACCCCGCGGACTTCCGGTTTTGTAGCGGGTGCCGGGGCGGGATGGAGCGGCGCTGAGAGGGCGCGGAGAAGCCGGCACAGAGAGCAGGGGAGCTCCCCCCCGGGGCCCCATGGGCGGCCGGAGCTGACACCCTCCCCCCTGGGTACAGCGGGACAATGAAGCTCCTGAAACCCACCTGGGTCAACCACAATGGTGAGGGAGGAGCTGTGAGAGGCCTCCGAGGGCCACAGGAGCTGGCAAGAGGCACTTAGGGGCCACTGGAGACCGAGGAGCCTCTGGGAGCCACATAAGCAAGAATTGGCCCCTGGGGGCCACATGAGCTGAGAGGGGCCACATGGGGTCTGAGTCTTTCTGAAGGCCCCTGGGGGAGAGCTCCCAAGAGCTACAGTTCAGGTGTTTAAAATTCCTGGGGGGCCACATGGATACATGGTGGCCCCTGGGACCAGATGAGGGGGCCACCTCCCGAAGTGCTGTAGGAACAAAGAAAATGAAAAGATTCTAAAGGGAAATAAAATGGTCGCCCGCGTTAGATTTGTCATCTCCGCATTCTCGGCACCCCTAGGGACTCGTTTCCCTCTCACAGGGGAGTGCTGTTATCTCTTTCACACTGGAGGCGACGCTTGTCACTGAAGTGGCAAGTGAGTCGTTCATGGGGAGAATTGTCAGTTCAATGGGAATTGTGCAGGTGACAGTAAAGATTTGTCACACCTGTGCGTATCGGGTGACATGCGAGCCCCGTCACTTGTCTTATCAGTCACAGGTGAACCCTATCACAAGGCCCTTTTTTTAATGAGCGTCACTTATGTAACAGCCAAGTGCATATATGTGTCACCTTAATACACAGACCTGTCACTTTTTTTTAAAATCCTGGATATAAGAGTTATTTAAGGATCTGCCCCTATGGGGGAACATGCTGTAAAGATACCATGTCATACTTTACCATAAACACTGTTTTATGCCCCTCTTGTTTCATTCTTAATGCCAGGCAAGCCAATCTTTTCAGTGGATATCCATCCCGATGGGACAAAGTTTGTTACCGGAGGGCAAGGTGCGTTTTCAGCTTGCTGTGTATAGACACACATTCTCTGCTTCAAAGGAAATGTAATCATTAAGAATCAGATATATCTATATGGAATGTCACCCATTATCAAAACTGTGAAGATAAAATCAACAAAATAAGAGCCATTCATACTCCCTTCTTTTGCGTTCATGGTAGAAACAGTCGCTCGTGAGATGCTCCGTTCCACTGAATTTAAAAAAATAATATATATTTTTTTGTAGAAGCTGCCTTTATTTTTTTTATTAATCCTAATCTCACACTTCTGTTTCACTAGTTTTAATTTGAAAAACATTTGTAGCGCCTTTTATGTACTTATTTTTAATGCGATTGGGGAATCAACGCAGCCTTTGCACCGCTTAAAGTTTTTCCATCCATCTTTTAATGATGTATACTCTGTGGAATTAGTTTAGTTGCAGTTTGAATGAAAGCTTTTTAATCTGATAGCAAATCCCGAATATATGTTCCCCTCTTGCACCGAGGCTTTTCACTGGCGTCTTTCTGCTCCCAGGGCAAGATTCCGGGAAAGTCGTTATCTGGAACATGCCACCGGTCCTCAAGGAGGAAGATGAGAAGAATGAGTGTATCCCCAAGATGCTCTGCCAGATGGACAACCACTTGGGTACCAGACAACATAGCTCATATATTCCCCGGGGGAGGGGTCACACTTTCTGAACCTCTATCTTGAGCAAATTAGGGTGTGCAAGATAATGGCACATGTCCCTCGGATCGGGCTATGGGAGCAATCTTTAGGCACAGAGCACAATACAAGGCGAGCCTGTAAAAATGATCAAATCCTAGAAACCAACCAATGAACACAATTGCCTATGACAGGTGTGGCCAACTCCAGTCCTCAAGGGCCACCAACAAGTCAGGTTTTCAAGATGTCCCTGCTTCAGCACAGGTGGCTCAATCATTATGACTGTGCCACTGATTGAGCCACCTGTGCTGAAGCAGGGACAGCCTGAAAACCCCTGGCCTATGAGATATACAATATAGGAAGACATAGTCGATTATTAAAATGGTCAGTTTCATGCAAAGTTCCCCCCCCATCTAAAATCCAGAGTCTCACGGAAGGGGAGAAGTAAAGGGAGAGTATAATAGTATTACACTTTGTGCAGGTGGTATTATTTTTTTAATGGACCACAGAGGTAGGTAGTACACACAATTCATTGTGTAAGTCCATTTATAAGGCTTGGCGATCTGCAATGAATATACACCGAACAAGGACAGCGCACAGCACTGTGAGTGTGTTGTCAGGGTGGGATGGGATTCATCTTTGTGTGCACTCTGTTTCAGCCTGTGTGAACTGCGTGCGATGGTCCAACAATGGAGTGTATCTGGCCTCCGGAGGGGACGACAAGCTCATCATGGTGTGGAAACGATCAGGGTGAGCTGGGGACGCCTGTTCGTGCACTGCAGCTGGGCTTGTAACCTCTGATGCTGGAGGAGATTGTAGTGTGTTAGTGAAGGGGTTAATGATGCATTACACATGATAGGGCAATAAACTCAATGCTGTTCCAAGAGCGTACCATCCAAGCAGGATAATATAGGGATATCTACCGCTTAGGGCAAGGGTGAGCAACGCCAGTTCTCAAGGGCCACCTACAGGTCAGGTTTTCAGGATATCCCAGCTTCAGCACAGGTGGCTCAATCCGTGGCTCAGTCTTCGATTGAGCCACCTGTGCTGAAGCAGGGATATCCTGAAAATCTGACCTGTTGGTGGCCCTTGAGGACCACCCTTGTCTTAGGGGATAATAAAGTGTCATAAGAAAGACTATATGAGTGATTATGGGATTCAATGTAGCAGAGATGTTTAATTACTAATACTTTTTATAATTTTATTATGACTGTTTGAGTTGTTGTATTATTACCACGAGTTAGTCTTGGATTAGAAATTAGATCTGCCGTGCATTTTATAGGATAGTAAGGCAGATTTAGTGTAACCATGGCAGCTGTGTGAGCCAATCGGAGCTCTCCAGGTCAGAAGATTCCATGCAGGCAGAGGTAAAGCGATCAGGTCGTTGATCCTTGCAGGATAGGGCATTCTGATTGGGTAATGTCTGTAACGTGATCCGTTAAATGTACATGAACACAAGACATTGGTGACCTAGGGTTCCCTTATAAAGGAGAATCAACTGGTGGATTTCTGGCTGAGGTCTCGGGTGTTGCTGTAATTAGTATCTTTATACTGGGGGGAGGAGGGTTATGGACGTGCTGTGTGCATCAGAGGTGTATATGAGGCCGCTCCTCTCTGCGCTCATCCCTCAGGTACATCGGACCCAGCACTGTATTTGGCTCCAGCAGCAAACTGGCTAATGTGGAACAGTGGCGCTGTGTCTCCATTCTCCGGAGTCACACGGGAGGTGAGTACCAGCTGAGAGCAGAGGTGTGCAAGGTGACCCGCCGGAGCTCACAGGCCCCCTCAAATTATAAACCTGGCGGTTACAGCCTTTTTATCTTTCGTACCCTCACGCGGCATTGTGCGTCCTTGTCCCTTTCCCTCAGATGTGATGGACGTGGCGTGGTCCCCACATGACGCCTGGCTGGCTTCCTGCAGCGTGGATAACACCGTGGTGATCTGGAACGTGCTGAAATTCCCAGGTAGGAAGGGGAAGGTGCATGGGGAAGTTAAGTTCATTTGGGATTATTTGCTGTTTAAAAACTGCCGCTCAAATATAACCTGTGATGGGTTTTCATGCCAATTTCCCTCGGTTTGTAAAGCCTTATTTCACTTTTCTCCTATGTTCTGGAAAGAGGATCTTCTTCTGGTGGAACATGCATTTCAGATTCTGGGATGCTCCCTCCAGAAAGAAGTATTCTGGAATAATGCATCATTTGAGTCATGGAGATGTTCCGTAGAGTTTTGTTACTCGTTGTTGAGTATCCACGTCTAAGGGATTACACACAAACCTGAATTTCTGCTGCACTGTGGTATCATCACTGAGGGCCCACTACCTCCTGATATTGTCGCAATCCCCGAGTGCCTTATTGAGTGAAAATGAAGGTTCTCCGGGGACGTGACTCATATGAGAAGCCCTCTTTGCCCCTCTGTGTGGGTAATATGTGGCTTCTTTCCCTGGCTCAGAGATCATTGCCACTTTGCGTGGCCACTCGGGCCTGGTGAAGGGACTGACGTGGGACCCCGTGGGGAAGTACATCGCCTCTCAGGCGGATGACCGCAGCCTCAAGGTGTGGAGGACCCTGGACTGGCAGCAGGAAACCAGCATCACCAAGCCCTTCAACGAGGTACCCACCTGCCCACGTCACAGGGAGGGATCTGCAGAGGATGTGTGGGCAGTGAGAGGTAGACATTTGCCGCAAGAAACGTAGAGGGTCCAGAACTTAAAGGGTTCATGCTAGGAGTAAGTGTAATAGTTGAGGTGTTGTGTTCAGTCCATGTCTCCCATCTGGGCAGAGCAGGGCTGACTATCACAAAAGGAGCCAGGATTCCACCCAAGAAGTGGCTGCAGCAGTGGGAAGACTTTGTATGTAAATAGAAGATATTATTGTTCTGTTTTATGTCGTGCTGACACCCAGCAGAGAACAGCGATAATCCCGGCCTCCTCTCTCCCCGCAGTGCGGAGGAACCACTCACGTGCTGCGTCTCAGCTGGTCTCCAGACGGGCACTATCTGGTGTCGGCTCACGCCATGAACAACTCTGGTCCTACGGCGCAGATCATCGAGCGCGACGGCTGGAAAACCAACATGGACTTTGTGGGACACCGGAAAGCCGTCACCGTGGTGGTAAGATATGTGATGGCCACTGCACACAGCGTGACGGTGACAGGCGTGGCGGCCCCTGCGCGCAGCGTGACGGGCGTGGCGGCCCCTGCGCGCAGCGTGACGGGCGTGGCGGCCCCTGCGCGCAGCGTGACGGGCGTGTGACACGCCCGCAGTTCCAACAGATTCTCACACAATGTTTTTACCTTTTTTCCAAAACCACTGGAAGATTTAGAAATAAAATATATGATCAGGATAAAAAAAATAGGACACTGTCTGTTTTGTGCTGGAGCCCAGTTACAGCTGAAAATCCTCTGTCCAAGCTCTTTTCTCTGGCTAAAAAAAATACACTTTTAAAAACAATTTTTAAAAAAATTGATATTTTTCACACGTTTCGAATGCAACGTGTAAAAAATAATTACAGCTCAACCCCCTTATAACGCTGTGCTTGGGGTCCAAAGAATCACATCGCGTTATAAGCGGATTGCGTGAGAAATAATGTACAGTTGTATCAATTGTACAATAAAGTATTTAAGACACCAATAATCGTGGTGTAAAGTATTCATAAATACAAAAATTGGGAGCCGCGCTCGCATCGCGTTATAAGCGGATTCGTGTTGTTACGGATCGCGTTATAACGGGGTTGAGCTGTTACAATTTTTTTTTTTTTTTTACTTTTTTCGCCCTGGAGAAAAGACTTAGACAGAGGATTTCCAGCTGTAACCGGTCTCCGGCACAAAACAGACGGCGTCCTATTTTTTTTTCTTGGGCTTTGCCATTTATAACGTGTCGTTAACCTGGGCAGTGAAAAGGTTTCATGTGCGATAACCCCTCCGATTCTAAGCCACGTTCTCACTGCACCCCGGAGTAGTAAAGTGTCAAGTAACCGCGTCATGATAAAATGTAACGTATAACATCAAAAAAAAAAATCACTAACAATTTTATATATTATTATTTCTCCGAAAATAATTGTGTTTTTTTTTTATTGTGTTCTCGTTTCAGAAATTCAACCCCAAAATCTTCAAAAAGAAGCAGAAAAATGGAAGCTCCAGCAAGTCCAGTGGCCCTTACTGCTGCTGTGCCGTGGGCAGCAAGGATCGCTCACTGTCCGTGTGGGTGAGGCAGCCTGTGTACCGCCCTTTGGTTACAGGGACACGTGGCATGTTTGTGGGCAAAACCAAAAATGGCACTGTTCCCCTTTACTTACTGCAGGGGCGACCAACTCCTTCCTCAACGGCCACCAACAGGCCAGGTATTAGGGATATCCCTGCTTCAGCACAGGTGGCTCAGTATCTTCGACTGAGCTACCTGCGTTGGAGCAGGGATATCCTGAAAACCTCACCCGTTGGTGACCCTTGGGAACCGGAGTTGTTCCCCCTACACAAACAACCTTCTTTATCCTTTGCTCGTATTCCAAGCATTTTTTTCAGAGGCGGTTCAGTTCCCTTACCGTATCTGCTCCCCACGGCCTCTGCCGGGAGGCTGCTCCCTGCGTGCACTCCTCTTCCAGCGCGCAGGCCGTTTCCGGCGTCCCTGCAGATTGCAGCGCTGTTCTTTGTTACAGTGTTTGTTTCCTAAGCACGTCCTGTTGTCTCCCGCGCAGCTCACCAGTCTGAAGAGACCTCTGGTCGTCGTCCACGACCTCTTCGACAAATCCATCATGGACATCTCGTGGTAAGAAGCCTTTTTCTCTCAGGAGATCCCACCTCCTCCTTTCCCCTGATCTCGGTATCTTTGAGCATGTTTTGGGGGAGGAGAAAATGATCGGAAATGGACATTTTTAGAGCTTAGAAACAAAGCGCCTGTGTGTCTTTATATTATATATATCACAAACTTGTTAGTGGCTGTGTGTGTGTCTTTATATTATATATATCACAAACTTGTTAGTGGCTGTGTGTGTGTCTTTATATTATATATATCACAAACTTGTTAGCGCCTGTGTGTGTGTCTTTATATTATATATATCACAAACTTGTTAGTGGCTGTGTGTGTGTCTTTATATTATATATATCACAAACTTGTTAGCGCCTGTGTGTGTGTCTTTATATTATATATCACAAACTTGTTAGTGGCTGTGTGTGTGTCTTTATATTATATATATCACAAACTTGTTAGCGCCTGTGTGTGTGTCTTTATATTATATATATCACAAACTTGTTAGTGGCTGTGTGTGTCTTTATATTATATATATCACAAACTTGTTCGTGGCTGCTGCATTGTTTCCAGTTGCACATTATATTGAGGTGTGCAAGAAGAAATACATGATATTTATGTATAGGGCACTTTTTTGTTTGGATGTGAACTAGAAACTCCATACAGGGATTAAGACTTGGGCCATTGTACTAACTGGGATACAATCACGGCCGGCTTCTTGTCCAGTTTTAAACTGGATTTTTTTTATAGCATGTATATAAATTATTATTTATTTTCTAGGTGTCGTGTGTGTGTGTGTGTGTGTGTGTGTGTGTATATACATACATTCATTTAAGTGTTTGTGTGGGTGTATAGAAGTGTAACCACTGTGTGTGTGTGTGTGTGTGTGTGTGTCCACTACGTGTCTATGTACATACAAGTGTAACCCCAGTATAGTTTGTGTAGGTGTATAGAAGTGTAACCACAGTGTGTGTGTGTGTGTGTGTGACCACTACATGTGTGTATGGACATACAAGTGTAACCCCAGTGTGTGTGTGTGTCTATATATAACCCAGCCCTGTGTGTGTATGTATACTCTGCGGGCGCTTTACAAATGTATATTTACATATACACACGCACTCTTACATTCAGGGACCATTTAACACCGCAAGTCATAAAACGCATACTGCACAGGGGGGAGGGATAGACTTCAATCAAAGATCACATTCCAGTATGCACTGTTTTAAAGTAAAAACTCCTTTTTTGGCTTCATTCATTGTAACACCGCCGGAAGAAGAGATCAGTGTATCTTGAAAGCTCGCACAAGTAAAAGCATTTTATTAGCCAAAGAACGGTATCATCTATTCATTTTTTATTTTATATATGTATATATAATATATCCCCAGTTGTGTGTGTAACAGTATATAAGTGTGACAATGCTGAAGACATGATATAGTGCCGTAGTCTGCCAGTTCCTGCTTCCCCTCCCCTAGAGTTTAATCCACAGCAGCCTCTGGTGAGATGATCACAGCTTTTATGCTGCCATGCTCTGCTGCCGCAGCCCCTCAGTCCCTGTGGTGTGCCCCCCCCCCCCCCCCCCATTCTCCCCCGAGGGGTTAACCGCCTGTGCTCTGGTTACTTGGCAGAGGACCCTGAACGGGCGGGCATCCTGGTGTGGTTCCATGGACGGGGCTGGTGGCATTTTTGGATTTCTCCAGAACGAGCTGGGTGATCCGCTGAGCGAGGAAGAGAAGGTACTGGGAGAACCTCCCCTGCTCCTACATACCGTCCCCCCTTTTCCTGGCCTTCTCTAGATACGGGGTCCTAGGGTGAAAGGGGGAAGGGTGTCAGCTGCACTGAACGCATTTAGTGGTGGGGCGGCCTGCATGGTTGCAAAGTGCTAGCCCTTTAGGATGTTAATCTCTTCAGCTTTAATGGGGTTAACCCTAGGGGTGCACCACTTCAGTCCTCCATGACCCCCCCACCCCGAACAGGTCAGGTTTTAAGGTATCCATGTGTCAGCGCAGGTGGCTTAATCTAGTCCTGTTTCAGTGCAGGTGGCTCATCAGTGGCGCACGTCTTTGACTGAGCCACCTGTGCTGAAGCAGGGATATCCTGAAAACCTGACCTGTTGGGGAGGGAGTGGCTTGAGGACTGAGGAGTGAGAACCCCTGATTTTAAGCACTTCAATAACATTGCGTGCCAGTAAAGCTTTGCCCTGAAATGTCACGTCCTTCCATCACAAGGAGGGTGTAAAGATGGGGGCTCGAGAGAGACCGCGCCATGTACATCAACGCATCTGCTCTGGCTACTTGCAGAATAACATCCACCAAAGCACATACGGGAAGAGCCTGGCGATCACGACAGAGCCCCAGCTGCCCAACACATCATCGAGAAACCCGGAGATGCTGAAGTTCCAGCAGAGGCAGCCGCCGCAGCAGGAAGGGAGCAGGGGCGGCCGCTCACAGGGAGGTCCCAGCTCAAAGTGGCCAGCATGGTGAACGGGGAGAGCCTCGAGGACATCAGGAAGGTAGGAAACAGCACGCAGTCTGAACCGTGAACCCCAGCTCAAGGGAATAACAGGGCACCCCGTTCTGATCGGTGCCTTGTACATTTAATGGCGATTTCACTCCTATGGTGACAGCATTTCCTTTGGCACCACATAGGTTAATTAAACCCTTTTGTGGCTCAAAGATTTTGCTAGATCTAAATGCCTGGAGGGTATCTGACGTCAGGTCCCCAAACCGGATTATTACCCCCTAGTACAGGACGCCCCTGAATTTCTTCATACCAGTATTCTGGTAATGACCAGACAAATGAGCGCATCGTGTGTGTCGCTTTTAGCGTCGTCCTTTTTATACAGCTTTCCTGTTACCTGTGCAGGTTTGCAGGAAAGCTGTGCTGTCCCCCAACAACAACAACAACAATAGTGGGGGGTGGGGAGGGATTGTCTTCAAGTACATGACGAGGGGTTGGTACATGTAATTTACCATCAAATTATCTTTTAATCCAGAGGTGCTAACCTCCAGTCAAACACCAACAGGTCAGGTTTTCTGGATATCCCTGCTTCGACTGAGCCACTGATGAGCCACCTGTGCTGAGACAGGGACTGTTTGAGCCACTGTGCTGAAGCAGGGAATCCTGGAAGCCTGACCTGTTGTTGGGGGCGTCTTGAGGACTGGAGTTGAGCGCCCCGGACAATAGAAGCCCCTTATTACAATGCCAACACTAAATGGAAGCGGGTATCTGCAAAGTAAGAGCAGACGGGGTAATCTCTGCAGCCGCATTGGGGTGCTGTTAACGCCTTCACTGCCAGAGGCTCTGGCAACACATTGCCCCCTGGCAGCAAGAGGTTAAACGAAATGGTAACCCTACAACATGTTCAAAATCCGGGAGCACCAGAGATTGCGCTAGGTGGTGCTCCGTATAAACCCAGGTTTGGTTTAAACCTTTTCAAGCGAGAGGCGCTGGCGACCCAGCATGTGCGTCTGCCCCCCCCCCGAGCGTTAACCCCGCGCCGTGTCCCAACCCCCCGGAGCGTTAACGGCAGTGGTCCCACCCCCCCAGAGCGTTAACCCCGCACGTGTTCCACCCCCGAGCGTAACCTGCACGTGTCCCTCCCCCCGGAGCGTTAACTCTGCACATGTCCCACCCCCCGGAGCGTTAACCCACGCGTGTTCCACCCCCCGGAGCGTTAACCCGCACGTGTTCCACCCCCGGAGCGTTAACCCCGCACGTGTTCCACCCCCGGAGCGTTAACTCTGCACGTGTCCCACCCCGGAGCGTTAACTCTGCACATGTCCCACCCCCCGGAGCGTAAACACCGCAGTGTCCACCCCCTGGAGCGTTAACTCTGCATGTGTCCCACCCCCGGAGCGTAACTCTGCACGTGTCCCACCCCGGAGCGTTAACTCTGCACGTGTCCCACCCCCGGAGCGTTAACTCTGCACGTGTCCCACCCCGGAGCGTTAACCCTGCACGTGTTCACCCCCCGGAGCGTTACATCTGCAGTGCCCACCCCGGAGCGTATACTTGCACGTGTCCCACCCCCGGAGTGTTAACCCGCACTGTCCCCCCCCGGAGCGTTAACTCTGCACGTGTCCCACCCCCGGAGTGTACCCGTCACGTGTCCCACCCCCGGAGCGTTAACCTGCACGTGTTTCACCACCCCCCGGAGCGTTAACCCCCGCGCGTGTCCCTCGCCCCTGGAGCGTTAACTCTGCACATGTCCCACCCCCGCGACGTACTTGCACGTGTCCCTCCCCCTGAGCCGTTAACTCTTGCACATGTCCCACCCCCGGAGCGTTAACCCTGCACGTGTTCCACCCCCCGGAGCGTTAACCCCGCGCGTGTCCCTCGCCCCGGAGCGTTAACCCTGCGCGTGTTCTGCAGAACCTCTTAAAGAAGCAGGTGGAGACGCGGACAGCAGACGGCCGCCGCAGGATAACTCCGCTGTGCATCGCCCAGCTGGACACTGGGTACGTGCAGCTCATTAAGATGAGGCTTATTGTAAAAGTCGGTAGGGATGCGGTGTCTGAGCTGCCCGAGAAGAAGGCCGAAGAGCCGTGTATACCGGCAGCCGCAGGGCCGGATTCTCATGTTCTGTATTTGGTCAATGTCCCACTGCAGGGACTTTTCCACGGCGTTCTTCAACAGTATTCCAATCTCGGGGTCTCTGGCGGGCTCCATGCTGTCCTCGCACAGCAACCAGCAACTCATATCCCTGGATTCCAACACCACCAGCTCCCTGGGAGCCGCCAAAAGCAGCCTGGAGCCTGCGGGAAACAGCACAAAGCCAGCGGAAGAGGCCGCCAACAAAGAGAGGTACCAAGGGGAAAAGGCACAGGAGTGTATGTATGTATATCTTTATTTATATCGCGCCAATCCAGGCACATAGCTCTTTGCAATACACGGGACATAATATAACACAATGAGAATAAGGGCTGCAGACATAAAACATTAGGAAAAGGAGCCCCTGCCTGAAGAGCTTACAATCTAAGTGGCAAGTAGGGAGAATTTACAGAGACAGTAGGAGGGTGTTCTGGTAAGTGAGTGTCAAAGGGGCCAAGGTCAGTGTATCTGAGATGTATAGTATCAGCCACAGAGCTACCCATATGCTTCGTTAAGGAAGGTCCTAAAGGTGGAGAGAGAGGGTGCTAGTCTGGTATTGAGGGGAAGGGTATTCCAGAGGTGTGGGGCATTCAGTGAGAAGGGTTTAAGGCGGGAGAGGGCTTTAGATACAAAGGGGGTAGAGAGAAGACATCCTTGAGCAGAACGCACGAGTCGGGATGGTGCATAGCGAGAAATTAGGGCTGATACGTAAGGAGGGGCAGAAGAGTGTAAAGCTTTGTGACGAGAACAACTTTGTAAGTAATATGGGATTTAATAGGAAGCTTGAGGAGGGATTTCAGTGGGGGAGACACTGGGACAGATCGAGGAAAGAGTAGAGTGATTCTGGCAGCAGCGTTTAAGATAGATTGTAGGGGAGACAGGTGAGAGGCAGCAGAAGGTTAAAGTAGTCGAGACGGGAGAGAATGAGGGCCTGTGTTAGTAGTAGAGCGACAGAGGACAAGGTGTGTGTGTGTGTGTGTGTGTGTGTGTGTGTGTGTGTGTGTGTATATATATATATATATACATATATTACATATATATTTGGCACTCTGGTCTTATCAACGTAACCAAATTGAAAATGTATTGCTTGGTATCGACGCTTGTGCACCGAAACGTCAATATGACGTAATGAACTTTCACATTGTTTTTATTGAGAAGACCTGTGTGTGCATTTTCTGCAGTGATCATCAGTACCTTGGCCAAATTTTGTGTGTGTGTGTGTGTGTGTGTGTGTCATAGTCACGGAACATACCGGAAGCTCATTTGACACTGTTATTACTTTTTATTTCTATAGCGGGAGCGCTTCCTGTACCAACCCCGTGGCCCCCGCCGGCCTCACCACCCCGTCTAAGATCGAGCCCATGAAAGCACTTGATTCCCGATTCACAGAAAGATCGAAAGCCACCTCCGGGACGGCCGCGGTCGCCCACCTGAACCAGACGGCTGTGGACAGGTGACCGGAAGTCGCACCGTTTTGTCCCATTCTGTGATCTTGCTCTTGCGCCGTAATGTACTGACCACAAACATGATTCCTCTGCAGCCAGCGATGTCCGAGTCCGAATAACGCCCCCGTCACACTTTAAAAAATATATATTTTCTGTTAGAAATTGCCTTTTTTTTTTTTTTAAATCACATTCCTTTAATTTCTTTCAATTTTTCTTGTAATAAAAACATGAAAGTATTAACGGTCGTCTTAAATATGGCCACCGTCGGGCGCCTATATAAAATGCTTAATGACTGTTGTAATCAATGCAGCTTTGGAAGCGCTGCTGCATGTTTAATTAATGTGGGATCCTGTCACTAATCCATACAGCAAGCTGCTTGAATTGTCCAACATTTGCAAAGCTATTAAGCATATCGTGGACTGTGAGACCGATATTCACACTGCTAGATAGGGTGTCACATTCCTTAGTGCAGGGGTGGCTAACTCCAGTCCTCAAGGGCAATCAACCGGTTAGATTTTCAGGATATCCCTGCTTCAGCACAGGTGGCTCAGTCGAAGACTGTTGGTGGCCCTTAAGAACTGGAGTTGGCCACCACAGTGATGTAACGGGCGACTAAATAGCAATCTATGAATGATTGCGCTAATGACTGCTCCAAAACAGGTGGAGCTGTCTTCCACTGAGCCACTGATTGAGCCACCTGTGCTGAAGCAGGGATATCCTGAACGCCTGACCTGTTGTTGGCCCTTGAGGTCTGGAGTTGGCCGCCCCTGCCTTAGTACTTTCATTTAATTATGAATCCAGTATCTGTTGGTGGACTTGAAATCCCCTTGGGGCGGTCAGCTGATCATTTCGACGGCTGTAGCGAAGGTTTCTGACTTCTAGGTAACATTAGTGGGTTCTCGGTCGCCACGCAGCGTTGTACCGCCGGTTCTCCGTGTCCAGGAGAAGTGTGTGACTCTCATCCCCGTGTCCCGCACAGATCGAAAGAGCAGAACGCCACCAAGGACCCGAAACCCAGAGACGCGGAGAGCAGCAGCGACAGCGAGGACAAGACCCCGACCGCCACCAAAACGCTGTGCAAACGCAAGGGGGAGACCGACGCGGACGGCGGAGAGAAGAGGAGGAAGGGCCGGCCTCGGAAAGACTCCCGCCTCATGTCCGTCTCCCTCACCGTGCAGGTGACCGCCATTTTAATTGTTTCCGTGCAGCACTGACGGCGTGCAGGGAATTTACAGTTCCTGCCCTGAAGAGCTCACAATCGGATTTTTCATTCCCAAGACTCCATTGTATTGTTGATGAAAAATGTGGCCTGAAGGAAAAAAATGAGTCCTTTACAATGTCATTTGTGAATGCTGTCATTATTTGTAATGTAAATGCAATTGTACAGTAACATTCATTATTTAATTTCATTGTCTAGTTTTATTAAAACTTTAATAAATAAACTGCTGGGTGCATAAGGCCAGGTCCCCAGTGGCTGCTGCAGCGCACGCTACGGCGTGCTTGCTACACACGAGCACTGCCCTCTATGGGACAGGCCCCAGTCGGCGTGTGTGTGCACGCACACGGCGCAATGCGCGACCGCCTTGGCCAAAAGACAAGATTTTTGGCGCGGCGGCCGAGCATTGGCCACGTCAGCCAATGAGGGCGAACCAGCCGCGTGACATCATGGCCGCGCCCCCTGTCGGATCTCCTGCTGTCCACTGCAAGCGCAGCCGCAGACCACAGGTCGCGGCTGAAACGGGTGCGCGCGCCGCCAGAAGCTCCGGCGTCCGTGCAGCCGTTACCATCAGGGCCGTAGCCTGAGACTTTGGATCATTGAGATCACTTTGAAAAGCCCACATATACAGAGACGGTAACAGGACAGTAAACCTTTAGCGTAGACCATTAATTTCCTGAAGAGTTTAGCAACTAGATCAGGGGCGGCCAAAATCCAGTCCTCAAGGGCCCCAACAGGTTAGGTTTTCGTGATATCCCTGCTTCAGCACAGGTTGCTGAAGACTGAGCCACTGATTGAGCCACCTGTGCTGAAGCTGGGATATCCTGAAAACCTGACCTGTTGGTGGCCCTTGAGGACTGGGGTCGGCTACCTCTGAACTAGATCATGTCAGATCAATCCATAAAGCTCATTTACCATTGTGTTATCCCGTGCGTTCCCAGTGTGTCCCAAGTGCTGACATTGAGAGGTACAATATGTTTGATGCAGACTGTTATTACCGGCGCTGGCGCTCATAGATGTGATATATAGTGATGATGAGCACAGACCTCGCTGTCTTAATTTTCGCTGTGCGCTCAGTCTCAGGTAGCATCAACGTCGGAGAAGGAAATCGCGTGCGTGACCACGCCGGCGTTAACCTACAAACTGCCAACCCCAGCGTTCCAGAAATCCTTCACTGTGCAGGTGGGTGAGCTGGGGGGGCATCTCCCGGGAAGGTAAAGCGGGTCGTTCTCTCGGGTTCTGCACGGTAACGGCTTTCAACCTCGGCTCTTCGTACTTCCTGTATTTGGGGACGTACACCCTCGCGGTTCCTTTAGACTTGGGAATTTATCCTATCGCCTTCCCGAGGGGCGGGGGTTGGGGGAGCAGAGAAGGGCGGCTCTGATACCATGGACCTCCAGGCCCAGATCTCTTCCATGAGCTGTGTGATGGCGTCACTTCCGCCTCCATTCCCTGCCTGCCCCCCAACATCTTCTCTGCTCTCCTATGTCTGGTCACACAGAGCCAGCCGATCCATGTCCCTCATTGCCCCCGTGGTTTCTGCGTCCGCTCACCTCGTCGCCTCACGCTTCCCTTTATCATCTCCTGCTCCTCACCCTTCCAGATAAGCACGGATCCCTCCATGTACATCGAGGTGGAGAACGGCGTGACGGCCGTCGGGGGATCCAAGCTCAGCCGGCTCAAGTGTCACCGGGAAGGGAAGGAGTGGGAGTCGTTGCTTACCAGCCGGATTCTGGCGGCCGCCGGCAGCAAGTTAGTTTTGTCCCAAAGTGCTAATAATAGTGTGGTGCTAATGTGCCTGATCCCGGGGGAGGGGGTAAAGCAGCTACCCTGACCTAATAATCAGTCTAAAAAAGAAATGGTAAATAAAAATCCTACTTTTGGTGCATTTGCACGTCTGCAGCCCTGCTTTCCCCATTATCTCTTGGCAAACAGCGCTTCCTCTGCAGCCAGGGATTCTGGGTAATGACATGCAAATGAGCACAGTCTGTCACTCTTTACTGATCATCCTTTTTAACATGGATGCCTATAAGCGTACACCTGCTGCGTTATACAGCTTTTCAGCACAGCCTGGGCTAAAAATGTGCAGAGCCAGTAACCCTCCACACAGACAGCTGTTTCAACCTTCTGACTCTCATCAGCACGAGGTTGGTTGGTGGCTATACCACGTAAAGCTGGTACGTGGGTATAACCAGACAGTAAAAACGTTGTGGCGGGTAAATAAATGACACATACCCCCCCAGTGTGCAGAAAATAATCCCCACGGGTGCGCACATTCCCACGTCTCAGACAGGTCTGTAACCCTGCCCTTCCACATTGTCTCCCAGCATACAGTGCTTTCACTGCAGCAAGGGATTCTGGGTAATGGCATGCACATGAGCACAATAAACACCTGCTTTACTCTAACAGCAGCGAAGTCCTTGAGCTGCAGGTTTTTTTCCCCCCCAATCCCACCCTTTTGAAATCCTGGCGATCTCCGTTGTTGAGATTGTGCCTCCCTAGGAGGGTTGAAGGGGCAGCTGCCGGTCACGTGGATTAGGATAACGGGTTGTCACGACAACGGCGGATGCAGTGACATAAACCGGTGAAATGCGTCAACAAAATTATGTTTAAAGTAGTTCCGCACCCCATGAAAAAGCTTGTGTGATGGCCTCATATTTTAGGGGGGGGGGGGTGTTGGCGGTGGGTTTGCCGCATTAATTCTGGTGAAGACGAGGGTGGAGCGGGACCTTGTCTTTGGTCATAAAAAAACGATATATCAATGTGTATCTTTCGTGCCCTTTCTGCCCCTCACGGTAAGCTCTGTGCAAGGGACTTTCTAGGACGGGTGGCCAGTCCTCACGGGCCACCAACAGGTCAGGTTTCTAGGATATCCCATCTTCAGCACCGGTGGCTCAGTCAACGACTGAAAATGTCCTGAAAATCTGTCCTGTTGGTGGCCCTTGAGGGCTGGAGTTGGCCCCACCCCATCACTAGAATAACGGGCAGATTATTGAATTTCCAAATGTCGACCCCCCCCCCCCCCCAAGCTCACCCAAACCGTTTGTATGTCCGCTCTTTATTCCCGCGGCCTGTCTCACAAAATGACGTTTATAATAAAAACCTAATCACTATTACATTGTACAAACCGCGGGCCGTTAGTTTGAAGTGCGTATTGATTCTGTTTCAGTTGCGATACGTCCCGCACACGGGGCTTGTTTCATACAATTCCCTTTTTAGTTTAATTAAAAAAATAAGTACAGTAGTGTAAGGGCTGTTCTATAGTGTGCGCAGCCGTGCGCTTTTTGTGTATACGGTGAGCGATAGGCACGTGGTGTGTGTGTGTGTGTGTGTGTGTGTGTGTGTGAGTTAATAATGTATTACATAATATTTTTCAAATAAAAAAAACCGTTGCACAATAAAAATAATTTTTATTTATTCAACTTGACACACACACACACACACACACACACACACACACACACACA
>WSYH01011682.1:0-20384 GCA_036426205.1 Ascaphus truei
ACATAGTTAAAAATATCTACAATATCAATCTTAAATGGCTGTGGGTTTAGAACCCATTTGAATCATGGATTTCAAATGAGAAGATTTGTACCAAACTAGGTCTCTAGATAGATGTTTTTTTGACCAAAGAACTGTCTTTTGAGATAAAAAATTAAACTTCTTCAAAAATATTTTCAAAGCAGTTTTACATATGATACTACAATATCAATCTGTCAAGTCTGTGTGGCGTCGAATCTACCTTTTGGAGCAACAGGATTTAATGAGAAGATGGTTTCCACTGTCTTTGAGATGTTTTTTGACGCAAAGAACTGTCATTTTTGACAAAAACTTGAAACTCTTTCAAAAAATTTTCACTACATATTAAAATTACTCGTACAATCTCAAGTCTTTAAATTCTGTGGTTTAGAACCCTATTGTTAAACTCCTGATTTCAAATGAGAATGATTTTTCAACACGTTCTGAGAGTATTTGTTGACAAAGAACTGCCATTTTTGAGAAAAAAGAAAAGTTTCAAAACGAATTCAAACATAGTTTAAATGATTCTGACAATATCAATGCAATTCCTGTTTGTGAGTTCGAAATCTATTGGCCATAGCTGACTTTCAAATGACGAGATTTTTCCGAGCTGGTCTTTGAGATTTTTTTTGACCAATGGAACCTGCCATTTGTTGACAAAAAACTGAGAACCTTTCAAAAATGTTCGGGTCAAACATATTAAAATTACTCACAATATCAATCTTTAAATTCTGTGGTGTTAGAACCCAGTATTTAACTACAACTCCCGGATTCTAAATGAGAAGATGATTTTCACCAAATACGTTCTGAGATGTTTTTTGTGCAAAGAACGGTTGCCATTTTTGAGAATAAAACAAATCTTTAAAAATTATTTCAAACAATTTAAATATATCTACAATATTCAATCTCAGTTCTGTGGCTATAGAATACTATTTGGAAAACCTGGAATTCAAATAGAATCTTTTCAAACCCTCTGTCTTTGAGATTTGTTTTTGCTGACACAAGAACTTCATTTTGGTAAACGAAATAGATCTGTTCAAACTTTCAATAATTTCAACATAGTTTAAATGACTTCTACATATCAATCTTCAAGTATCTGTGGGTTTCGAGACCTTATTTGAGACTACTGGATTTCAATGAGAAGATTTTTACCAATGTTGCATTGCGATTTTTTTTGACCCCAGAAGAACTGGCCATTTTGAGAAAAAACTGAAAGTCCTTCAAAATGTTCCCCCAAACATACTTAAGATTCTACAATACAATCTTAATTCTCGTGGTGTTCAAAACGCTATTTGCAGAATCTGGATTCACAGAGATGCATTTTTCCACTAGTCTTGAGATGTTTTTTTGGACCAAAGAACTGCTTGCATATAAATAAAACTTTACATTTCAAAAATTTCCGAAACATAGTTAAATACTTCTGACAATATCAATCTTAAAGTTCTGTGGGGTTCGGTACCGTATTTGGAATCACTTGGATTTCAATAACAGAGAATGTTTTCCCAAACTGTGTCTTGAAGTTTCTTTGACCAAAGAACGTGCCATTTTGAGTCAATTAAACTGAAATTAATAGTTCTTCAACTAGATCTAAATATTTCACAATATCATCATTAAATTCTGTGTGGTTAGAACTGGCCTATTTGAAACCTGGATTCAATGAGACTAAGTTTTTTCCCCCACTGTTCTCTGAGATTTTTTTTTGACCAAAAATAGCCATTTGACGAAAATAACTCTTTTCAAAATTTTCCAAACATAGTTGAAATGACTCTCTAGCAATATCAATCTTACAATTCTGTGGTCGTAGAACACTAATTTGAGACTGAGCACGATTTCAAATGAGAAGATTTTTCGCACCAACTTGTCTCTGAGAGTTTTTTTGACCAAAACTGCCATTTTGACAAACAAATCTGAAAGTTTCAAAAAAATGTTCCAAACATAAAAATTACTCTACAAATCAATCTTTAAATCTTGTGTTGTTAGAACCCGCTATTTGAACTCCTGGTTTCAATGAGAAGATATTCTCCACTGTCTCTGAGATGTTTTTTTGACGCAAGAATGCCATTTTTGAGAAAAAAATAATATCTTTTCAAAATATTTCAACATAGTTAGAAATGTTCTACAATATCACTCTTCAAGTTCTGTGGCGTATGAAATATATTTGGAGCACAGGATTTCAATGAGAAGATGTTTTCAACTTGTCTTGAGTTTTTTTTGACCCAAAGAACTGCCATTTTTGACCAAAACTGAAACTACTTTCAAAAATGTTCTCGGCAAACATAGATTAAAATTACTCTACAATATCAATCTTTTACAAATTTGGTGTTACGAACCTATTTGATAACTCCTGGGATTTAATGGAAGAATTTTTTACCCTAGACTAGTCTCTGAGATGTTTTTTGACCAAAGAACTGCATTTGTAGAAAAAATTAAATCTTTCAAAATATTTCAAACATAGTTAAATGATTCTACAAATATCAATCTTCAAGTTCGTGGCTTCGAAATCTATTTGGACAACTGGATTTCAATGAGAAGATGTTTTCCAACTGTCTTTGAGATTTTTTTGACCAAAGACTGCCATTTTTGACAAAAACTGAAACTCTTCCAAAATGTTCCAAAACATCGTTAAAATTACTCTAAATATCAATCTTTAAATTCTGTGGTTTAGAACCCTATTTAACTCCTGGATTTCAAATGAGAAGATTTTGCCCAACTAGTCTCTGAGATGTTTTTTGCAAAGAACTGTCCATTTTGAGAAAAAAATTAAATATTTCAAAATATTTCACAAACATAGTTTAAATGATTCTACATATCAATCTTCAAGTTCTGTGGCGTTTCGAACTATTGGGACAACTGATTCAATGAGAAGGATGTTTTCCAACTTGTCTTTGAGATTTTTTTTGACCAAAGAACTGCCATTTTTGACAAAAACTGAAACCTCTTCAAAATTTCCAAACATAGTTAAAATTACTCTACAATATCAATCTTTAAATTTTGGAGTGCGAACCCTATTGAACTCGGCTTTCAAATGAGAAGATTTTCCCAACATTCTCTGAGATGTTTTTTTGCCAAAGAACTGCCATTTTTGAGAAAAAAAATAAATTTCAAAAATATTTCAACATAGTTTAAATGATTCTATCAATACAATCTCAAGTTCTGGGTTCCGAAAATCTATTTGGACCACTGGATTTCAATGAGAATTTTCCAACGTGCTTTGAGATTTTTTTGACCAAAAACTGCCATTTTTGACAAAAACTAGAAAACCTTTCAAAAATGTTCCAAACATAGTTAAATTACTACTACAATTCAATCTTTAAATTCTGTGGTGTTAGAACCTATTTGAACCATGGATTAAATGGAAGATATTTTCCCAACGAGTCCTCTGAGATGTTTTTTGAGCAAAGAACTGTCTTTTTGAGACAAATTAAATGTTGCAAAAAATATTTAAACATGTTTAAACTGATTCTGACAATACAATCTTTCAAGTTCTGTGGCGTTGGAATCATGATTTGGACAACTGGATTTCAAACATGAGCAGATTGTTTGCCAACTTGTCTTTGAGATTTGTTTTGACCAAGAACTGACATTTTTGACAAAAAACTGAAACCTATGCAAAAGTGTCAAACATAGTTCAAAATTACTCGTTACAATAAATCCAATCTTTAAAATTCTGTGGTGTAACCCTATTTGAACTCCTGATTTCAATGAGGAATGATTTTTCCGAACTAGTTCTGAGTATGTTTTTTTGAGCAAAAAGAATCTGTCATTTTGAGAAAAAATTAAATGCTTTCAATTATTTCAAACATAGTTTAAATGATTCTACAATATCAATCTTCAAGTTCTGTTGGCGTGTTCGAAAAATCGATTTGGACAACTGATTTTACGAGAATGAGATGTTTAACTTGTTCTTTGCAGAATTTGTTTTTTGGACCAAAGAACTGCCATGTTTGACAAAAACTGATACCATTTCAAAATGTTCCCAACATAGAAAATACTCTACAATATCACTCTTTAAATTCTGTTGTTGGAGAACCCTGATTTTGAACTCCGGGATTTCAAATGAGAAGATTTTATCCAACTAGTCCTCTGAGATGTTTTTTTTGACCCCTAAAGAACTGACCTCATTTTGAGAAAAAATCAATGTTCAAAACTATTTGCACAACATTAGTTTAAAATATGTACATTTATCAATCTTCAAGTTCGTGAGGGCGTTTCGAAAGCTATTTGGACAAACTGGATTTCACCGCTGAAGTATGTTTTCCAACTGTCTTGAGATTTTTTTTGACGGCAAAGAACTGCCATTTTTGACAAAAACTGAAACCTTCAAAAATGTTCCAACATAGGTTAAAATACTCTACATATCAATCTTTAAATTCTTGTGGTGTTAGAACCATTTTGAACTGCCTGGATTTCAAATGAGAAGATTTTCCCAACTAGTCCTCTGAGATGTTTTTTTTGACCAAAGATACTGCCATTTTGAAAAAAGATAAAATTTCAAAAAATTCAGACACTAGTTTAAATGTTTCTACAATATCAATCTTCAAGTTCTGGTAGTCTGGTCAAATCTATGGGAAACTCGGATTTCAACTGAGAATAGTTTTTCCCAATGTCTCTGAGATTTTTTTTTGACCAAAAATGCTGCCATTTTTGACAAAATAATTATCTTCAAAAATGATTTCCAAACATGTATTTCAAATTTACTCTACAATTCAATCTTTCAATTCTGTGGCAGTTAACCAAGTATTGCAACTCGGATATTCACATGAGAAGGATGTTTCCCAACTATGTCTTGAGATGTTAACATGTTTTTAAAAAACACTCTTACAAAATGACTTTCAAAAATTGTTCCAAACATAGTTAAAATTACTCAGCATATCAATTGTAAATTCTTGGTGTTAGAAACCCATTTGATACTCCTGGATTCAAATGAAGAGATTTTTCCCAACTAGTCTCTGAGATGTTTTTTGACCAAAAACTAGCCATTTTTTGAGAAAAATAAAGTTTCAAAAAATTTCCAAACATATTTAACAGATTTATTCACATATCAATCTTCAAGTTCTGTGGCGGGTTAGATAATCTATTTGGAACTGGATTTCAATCGAGACGAGATGTTTTTCCAACTTGTTTCTTTGAGATTTTTTTACCAAAAACGCCAGTTTTGACAAAAACTGAACCTTCAAACGTTCCAAACTAGTTACAATTACTCTACAATACAATCTGTTAAATTCGTTGGTGTAGACCACCTATTGAACTCTGGAAGTCAAATGAGAAGATTGTTCCCCAACTAGTCTCTGAGATGTTTTTTTGACCAAAAAAGCCATTTGTTTGAGTAAAAGATAAAATGTTTCAAAAAACTTTCAAACAATAGTTTAAATGATTGTACAATATCACTCTTCAAGGTTCTGCCTGTGGCTTTAGAAAATCTATATTGGACAATGGATTTCAAATGAGAAGATTGTTTCCAATGTCTTGAGATTTTTTTGTACCAGAGAACTGGCCCTATTTTTGACAAAAACTGAAACCTTTCAACAATGTTCCAAACTAGTTAAAATATCTACAAATCAATCTTTAAAGTCTTGGTGTTTTAGAACCCTATTTGAACTCCGTTGTCACTAGAGATTTACACTGCAAGAGTTCAATGTCTCTGAGAGTTTTTGACCCAAAGAACTTCAATTTTTGAGAAAAAATGTAAATCTATCTTCAAAATATTTCAAACATAGTTTTAAAATGATTCTACAATATCAATCTCATTCTGTGGCGTTCGAAATCTATTTGACCAACTGGATTCAATGAGACGATGTTAATCCAACTTGTCTTTGGAGATTTTTTGTGACCCGAAAGAACTGCATTTTGACAAAACTGTAACCTTTCAAAAAATTTCCCAAACATATGTTAAAATTAACTATACAATATCATCTTTAATAAATTCGGTGGTTGTGTTAGAACCTATTTGACTCCGGATTTCAAATGAGAAGATTATTTCACCAACTATTATCTGAAGTTTTCTTGACCAAAGAACTGCCATTTTGAAGAAAAACTGAAATCTTTCAAAAATATTCAAACATGTTTAATGATTACTCTACAATATCATATCTTACAATTTGCGTGGGTTAGAACTATTTGAAACCTGGATTTCACCAATGAGAAGATTTTTATCCAACTTGCTCGTTGAGATGTTTTATTGACCGAGAAGACATTTGTCCATTTGAACAATGAAATAGATTCAAAATATTTCAACATAGTTTAAAAAATTTCTACATATATCATCTTCAAGATCTGTGGTGTTGAAATCCTATTTGAAAACCTCGGGATTTCAACTAGAAGTGATTTTACCCAACTGCTTTGGATTTTTTTGGCAAAAGAAACTTGACCATGACAAAGAACTGAACCCATTTTCGGAAAAAAAATCTTTCAAAAATAGTGTCACCCATTTAAATGACTCTACGAATATCATCTTAATTCTGTGGCGTTAGTACCACTATTTGGAACTAGGGATTTCATGAGAAGATGTTCCTAAACAGTCTCTGAATGTTTTTGACCAATGAACTGCCATTTTTGAACAAAATAAAAGTTTCAATAAAAATTTTCAAACAAGTTTAAATGTGCTATAATATCAATCTTCAATATTCTGTGGTGGAAATTCTATTGAACTCTGGATCAACTTGAGAATATAGTTTTTCCCAACTTTCCTTGAGATTTTTTT
The DNA here is from genome assembly GCA_036426205.1 of Ascaphus truei. Classification (NCBI taxonomy): domain Eukaryota; kingdom Metazoa; phylum Chordata; class Amphibia; order Anura; family Ascaphidae; genus Ascaphus; species Ascaphus truei. The sequence goes on from WSYH01011682.1 coordinate 6,716, forward strand.
GACCAAAGAACTGCCATGTTTGACCGAAAAACTGAAAATCTTTCAACACAATGTTCCAAACAGTAGTTTAAAGTTACTCTACAACATCATCTGTTTTTAATTCTTGTGTGTTTAGAACCATTTGAACTCCTGATTTCAATGAGAATGAATGTTTTCCCAACTATCTCTGAATGTTTTTTTGCCAAGAATGTCATTTTGAGAAAAATTAAGAGGTTTTCAAATAATGTTCAAACATAGTTTTTAAATGTATCTACAAAGTCAATCTTCAAGTTCTGTGTCGTTCGAAACTCGATTTGGAATCGGATTTCACCGAAGAGAATTTTTCCAAGTGTCTCTGAGATGTTTCTTTGACCAAAACGAAATGTGACATAAAACGATAAGCTTCCAAAATGTTCAAACAACATCGGTAAAGTTTACTGCTACACAATATCAAATCTTAATTCGTGGTGTTAGACACCCTATTGAACTCTGGATTTCAGAATGAGAAAGATTTCCCAACTTGTCTTGAGATGTTTTTGGTACCAAAGAACTGCATTTTGGAGAAAATCAAATTGTTTCAAAATAAGTTACTAACATAGTTTAAATGATTTCTACAATATCAATCTTCAAGTTCGTGTGGCGTAAAATTATTGGAAACTGGATTTCAACCTGAGAAGATGTTTTCATAATTTAACTGTTTGCGATGTTTTTTGACCAATAGAACTGCCATTTTTGACAACAACTTGAAACCTTTCAAAAAATGTTCCAAACATAGTTTAATAAATCTCTACGAATATCAATCTTTCTAATTCTGTTGGTGTTAGAACCTATTTGAACTCCTGGATTTCAATTGAAAGATTTTTTCCCAAATCTGTAGTCTCTGAGATGTGTTTTTTGACCCAAGAACTGTCATTTCTGAATAAGATCATAAAATCTTTCAAAAATAGTTGTCAACAATAGTTTTAAATGATGTACTTACATTATCAATCTTTAATTCTGTGGGAGTTGAAACCCTATGAATGCTAAAACGAGATTTCAATGAGAAGTTTTTCACACTGGTCTTGAGATGTTTTTTTTGACCCACAAAAACTGCCATTTTTTGACAAAAAATGAAACCTTTCAAAAATGTTCCAAACAAGTTAAAATTACTTACAATATTAAATCTTTAAATTCTGTGTTGTTATAACCCTATGAACCGGATTTCAAATGAGAAGATTTCCCAACTAGTCTGAGATGTTTTTTTGACCAAAGAACTGCATTGTTGAGAAAAAATAAACATGTTTCAAAAATGTTCCAAACATAGTGAAAATTATCACAATATCAATCTTTTAAATTGTGGTGTTAGAACCCTATTTGAAAACCCGGATTTCAAATGAGAAAGATTTTTCCCAACTAGTCTTGAGTGTTTTTTGACCAAAGAACGCCATTTTTGAGAAAAAAATAAATTTTCAAAAAATGTTCCAAACATAGTTAAATATCTACCTAATATCACTATTACAATTCTGTGGGTTGAAATCTATTTGAACTGGAATTTCAAATGAGAAGATGTTTCCAACTTAGTATTGATGATTTTTTTGACCAAAGAAACTGTCATTTTGAAAAAAATAAACTTCAAAAATGTCAAAAATAGTTTAAAATTACTCTACAATATCCATCTTCAATTCGTGGTGTTAGAACCCTATTTGAGACTCTGGATTTCAAATGAGAATTATTTTCCAACTAGTCTCTGAGATGTTTTTGACAAAGAACTGCCATTTTGAGAAAAAATAAAAAATTTCACAAAATTTCCAAACATAGTTTTAAATGTATCTACAATTCAATCTTAAGTCGTGTGGTTGAAACTATTTGAACTGGATGTCAACTGAGAAGATTTTCCAAAGTCGTTTGAGATTTTTTTTGACCAAAGGAACTGCCATTTTTGACAAAAACTGAAACTTTCAAAAAGTTCCAAAACTAGTTAAAATTACTCATACAATATCAATCTTTAATCTGTCTGTGGTGTAGTACCCTTATTGCCTCTGGATTTCAAATGAGAAGATTTTTCCAACTAGTCTCTGAGAGTTTTTGACCAAAGAACTGTCATTTGATGACAAAAATTAAATGCTTTCAAAAATATTTCAAACAAGTTTAAATGATTCTACATATCAATCTTCAAGTTCTGTCGGCGTTCGAGACATTATTTGGACAACTGGATTTCAATGAGAAGATGTTTTCCAACTGTTCTTGAGATTTTGTGACCAAAGAACTGCCATTTTTGACAAAAAAACTGAAAATTTTCAAAAATGTTCCAAAATAGTTAAATTACTCTACAATATCAATCTTTAAATTCTGTGGTGTTAGAACCCTATTTGAACTCCTGGGATTTCAAATGAGAAGATTTTCCACCAAGTCTTCGAGATGTTTTTTGACCAAAGAACTGCCATTTTGCTGAAAAAACTGAAACCTTCAAAATGTTCCAAACATAGTTGAAAATTACTCACATATCAATCTTTAATTCTGTGGTGTTTAGAACCCTATTTGAACTCCTGGATTCAAATGAGAAGATTTTTCAACTAGTCCTGAGATGTTTTTTTGACCACAAGAACTGTCATATTTTGAGAAAATAATAAATATCTTTAACAAAATTTCAAACAGAGGTTAATGTTTACAATATCAATCTTTCAAGTTCTGTGGTGTTCGAAATCTATTTGGCACCACTGGATTTCAAAAGAGAAGGGTTTTCACAACTTGTCTTGAGATTTTTTTGACAAAAGAACTGCCAATTTTTTGACAAATAACTGAAACCTTTCAAAAAATTTCCAAACATAGATTAAAAGTACGTCTTTACAATATCAATCTTAAATTCGTGGTGGTTTAGAACTATTTGAAATCGGATTTCAAATGAGAGATTTTTCCAACTTAGTCTCTGAGAGTTTTTTTGACCAAAGAACTGCCATTTTTGAGAAACATAAAATGCTTTCAAAAATTTTCACAACATAGTTTAAATTGATCTACAATATCACTCTAATTCTGGTGTTACCGAACCAATCTTTGCAATCGTGGGATTTCAAACTGAGAAGATGGTTTCCAAGTAGCTCTTGAGAGTTTTTTTGACCCAAAGAACTGCCAGTTTGACAAGTGAACTTCAAATCAAAACATAGTAAATACTCTTTACATATCAACTTAAATCTTGTTGAAAATTTTGACCCTTCAAAAATTTTCAACTACGAGATTTTGAAAAGAAACCCATTTGAGAAAAATTCAAAAATGCATAACATAGTTAAATCATTCTATATAAACTTCACTGTGGTTTCAAGAAGCTATATTGGCAATCTGGATTTCAATTTAGAGAAGGTGATTTCCAATGAGTCTTTGGATTTTTTTTGACCAAAGACTGCATTTTTGAGAGTGGAAAAAAGATGAACCATTTCAAAAAAATGTCAAACTAGTTTTAAAATTTCACAATATCAATCTTTAAATTCTGTGTGGCGTTAGAACCTTATTGGAAACTGGATTAACTGAGAATATTTTTCCAACTGGTCTTGAGGATGTTCTTTGACCAAAGAACTGCCATTTTGACAAAAATGAAACCTTTCAAAAAGTTTCCAAACCTGTAAAACTACTCTACAATATTCAATCCTTACCGTGTGGGTTAGAACCCTATTTGAACTCCTGGATGTTCAATGAGAAGATATTTACCAACTCAGTCTCTGAGATGTTTTTTTGACAAAGAAACGCCAATTTTTGAGAAAAAATAAAAATGTTTCAAAATAGTTCATAAATAGTTCTTAAATGATTCTACAATACAATCTTAAGTTCTGTGGCGTCGATCTGTTTATTTGACACTGGTTTCAACGAGATAGATGTTTTCCAACTTGTCTTTGAGATTGTTTTTGACCAAGAAACTGCCATTTTGACCAACACTGAAAGAACCTTTCACAAAATGTTCCAAAACATAGTTTAAAATACTCTACTAATATCAATATTTAAATTCTGTGGGTGTTAGAACCTATTTGAATCCGGAGAGTTCAAAATGAGAAGATTTTCCCAACTCGTCCTGAGATGTTTTTTGACCAAAGAACTGCCCATTTGTGAGAAAAAAATCAAATGTTTTCAAAAAATTTCAAACATAGCTTTAAGATATCACAAATATCAATTCAAGTTCTGTGGCTTCGAAATATTTGGACAACTGGATTTCAAAATGAGAAGATGTTTTCCACTGTCTTTGGATTTTTTTTGAAAAGATACTGCCATTTTGACAAAAACTGAAACCTTTCAAACTGTCCAAAAACATAGTTACACTCTACAATATAATTCTTAAAATTCTGTGGTGTGTACGAAACCCTATTTGAACTCAGCGGATTTCAAATGAGAAGATTTTTCCCAAGCTAGTCTATGAGATGTGACTTTTGTGACCAAGAGAACTGCCATTTTTGACAAAAAATAAAGTTTCAAATATGTTATTCAACATAGATTTAAATTATCTAACAATCTCAATCCTTAATTCGTGTGGTTGATAAACCATTTGACAAACTGGATTTCATACGAGAATTGTCCACAACTTGTACTTGAGATGTTTTTGGACCAAAGCCCTTTGACGAAAAGCCATTAAATTTGCTCAAAAACTGAATTTCAAACATGGTTCACTAGTTAAACATTACTACAATTCATCTCTAATTTGTGGGTTCGAAATCTATTTGACAAACTGCTTTAAAATGGAAGAGTATTTCCCAACTGTCTTGAGATTTTTTCTTGAGCAAAGAACTGTCATTTTGAAAAAATAAACGTTACAAAATTCTTCAAACATAGTTAAAATTGAACACATATCAACTTACAAGTTCTGTGGGTGAAATTATCTGACAACTCGGGATTTACGGAAAGATTTTCCCAAAAGTCTCTGAGATTTTTTGACAAAGAACTGCCATTTTTGAGAAAAAACTGAAAAATTTTCAAAAAATTCCAAACATAGTAAATACTACAATATCAAATTCGTTAATTGTAGGGTGAAATGACTACGTGTTCGGAACGGATTTCAATATGAAGGAAGAGTTTCCCAACTGTCTTGAGATTTTTTTGACCAAAGATACCTGCCATCTTTTGAAGAAAAAACAAAAAAAAACCGTTTCAAAAAATTTCCAAAACATAGTTAAATCTTCTACAATATCAATCTTTAAGTTCTGTGGTGAAACCTATTTGACTATGGGATCACAATGATGTGATTTTCCCACGATGTCTCTGGAGATTTTTTTTGACTGGCAAAGGAACTGCTCATTTTTGAGACAAAAACTGAAAACTTTCCAAAAATTTCCAAAATAGATTAAATGATAATTACAATCACAATCTTTAATTCTTGTGCGCGTTCGAACAGCTATTTGAATCTGATTTACAATGAGAGATGTATCGCAAATGTCTCGAGAGTTTTTTTGACAAAGAACTGGCATTTTTGACGAAAAAAATAAATTTCAAAATGTTACCATAAACATTAGTTAATAATGACTTCTACAAATATCAATCTTCATAGTTCTGTGTGCGTTAGAACCATATTTGACAACTGGGATTAAAGAGCGAGAGTTTCCCAGCTTTAGTCTTGAGATTTTTTGCCAAAAACTGCCCTTTTGAACAAAAAATCTGAAACCTGTCAAAAACATGTTGCCAAACAAGTTAAAATTACTCTCACACTATACAATCTTTAAATTCTGTGGTGTTGAGAACCATTTGAACTCCGGGATTCAAATGAGAGATTTTGTCCAACTAGTCTCTTGAGATGGTTTTTGTTGACCAAAGAAGTGCATTTTTTGAGAAAAAAAGAAACATAAAATGTTCAAAAATATTCAACATAGTTTTACATGATTCACAATATCAATCTTCAAGTTTGTGGCGTTCGAAGACTATTTGGGACAACTGGGGATTCAAACTGATGGAAGATAGTTTGTTCCACGTGTCTTTGAGATTTTTTTTGACCAAGAGAACTGCCATTTTTGACATAAAACGGAAACTTTCAAAAATGAGTCCAAACAGTTAAAATTACTCTACCATAATAGATCTTTAAATTCTGTGGGTGTTAGAACCTATTTGAACTCCGGAGCTTTCAAAGTAGAGAGATATTCCACAACTGGTCTTGCGTGTTTTTTGTGAGCAAGAACTGCCATTTTTGACGAAAAAGAACTTTACAAATTGTTTCCCAAAAACATAGTTAAATGACTATACAATATCACTACTTTCAATTCTGTGGTGTTTCTGGCGTAAACCATATTGGACACTAGGGATTTTCAAATCGAGAAGATTTTTCCAACTAGTCTGTTGAGATTTTTTTGCCCAAAGAACTGCATTTTGAACAAAATAACTAGAAGCTTTCAAAACATATGTGCAATAGTGCAAAGTAAGAATATCTACAAGTATCAATTTAATTCTGGGGTTGAAACAGATTTGAAACACCTGGATTTCAAATGAGAAAGGTATTTCAACTTGTCTCTGAGATTGTTTTTTGATCCAGAACTGCCATTTGCAAGAAAAAATGAAACCTGTTCACCAAAATGTTCAAACATAGTTATAGATCTGACGGTCACAAGATCAATCTTCACAAGTTCTCGTGGTGTTCGAATCTATGGACATATTGAACTAAGAGGAGTGTTGGTCCCAATAGCTTGAGTTTTTTGGACCAAGAACGCCATTTTTGCACAAAACTGAACACTTCAAAACTTTCCCAAACATAGTTAAATTACTCTACATATCAATCTTTAAAATCTGTGTGTGTTAGAACCCTATTTGAACTCCGGATTTCAAATGAGAAGATTGTTACAACTAGTCTTGAGATGTTTTTTGCCCCAAAGACCGCCACTTTTTGGAGAAAAAATCAAAATGTTTCAAAATAATTTAAACTGTTAAATGATTCTATTAAATATCCAATTCTTCAACGTTTCTGTGGGCATTCGAACGAAATCTATTTGCGCAACTGGTTTCAACTGAGAAAAGGATGTTTTCCAACTGTGTTCTTTGAGATTTTTTTGACCCAAGAAACTGCCATTTGCCAAAAAAACTGAAACCTTTCAAAAAATGTTCCAAACTAGTGAAAACTAACTCTACAGATATCAAATCTTTAAATTCTGTGGTGTTAGACCCTATTTGATCCGGGATTCAAATGAGAAGATATTTCCCAACTAGTCTCTGAGAGTTTTTGTGAGCAAAAGAAACTGTCATTGACAAAAAACTGAATACATCTTTCAAAAATATTCAACCTAGTTTGAAATGACTCTTACAATATCAATCCTTTCAATGTCTGTGGTTCCGTTAGACCTATTGGGAATCCTGGATTCAAACTGAGAAATATTTCCCAACTAGTTCTCAGATGCTGTTGATTTTTTGGAGCCCACGAACTGCCTAGTTTTGAGAAAAAATTGAAATGTTTCAAAAATATTTTCAAACGTTGAAAGCTTCTCTACAATATCAATCTTATTAATCTGTGGCGTTAAATCCTATTTGGAAACCTGGATTTCAAACTGAGAAGATTTTTACCAACTGTCTCTGAGATGTGTTTTTGACCAAAGAACTGCCATTGTGAGAAAAAACTAAAACGTTTCAAACTATTTTCAATACATAGTTAATGATTCTAAAATATCAAATCTTTGCAATTGTGTTGATGCGTTAGAAACTATTTGACAACTCGGATTTCAAATCCGATAAGATTTTTTCCCCCAAACTTAGTCTGAGATTTTTTTGACACATAAGAACATCGCATTTTTGAAAAACTGGAAAAGTCTTACAAAAATTGTTCAAAATAGTTAAAAATGACTTACAATATTTCAATCTTCAATTCGTCGGGCGTTCGAAGCCTATTTGAACCGGGATTTTCAAATAGAAGATTTTCCCAACTTGTTTCTGAGATTTGGTTTTGGCAAAGAAAGTGCCCATTTTTGAGAAAAAACTGAAACTTTCAAAAATATTCAAACATAGTAATTTAATTACTCTACATTCAATCTGTATCGTGCTGTGTTTCGACGCTATTTGGACCGGATTTCAATCGAGAGATGTTTCCAAATGGTCTCTGAGATTTTTTGACCAAGAACTGCCGATTGTTGACAAAAACTGAAACCTTTCAAAATGTTCCAAAAATAGTTTAAAATTACTTACACTACAATCTTATAATTCTGGTGTTAGAAACCCTATTGAAACTCCTGGATGCGAAATGAGAAGGATATTTACCCAAACTAGTCTACTGAGATGTTTTTTGACCAAAGAACTGCCATTTTGAGAAAAAATAAAAGTTTCAAAGTATTCAAACATAGTTCTAAACTGATTCACCAATATCAATCTTTCAAGTTCTGTGGCTTCGAAATATTTGGAAAATGGATTGTCAATCGAGAGAGGTTTTCCAACTGTCTTTGAGATTTTTTTGCAAAGACAAAAGAACTGCCATTGTTTCTGACAAAACTGAAAACTTTAAAAAAAGTGTTCCAAACATAGTAAATTACTTACAATATCCATTCTTTAAGATTCTTGGTTGTTAGACACCTATTTGAACCGGATTTAAATGAGAAGATTTATTCCCAACAGTCATGAGATGTTTTTTGACGCAAAAACTGTTCATTTTGAGAAAAATAAAAGATGTTTCAAATATTTTCAAACATGTTTAAATGGATTCTACAAATCAACTTCAATAGTTCTGTGGCGTTCGAAAATATTTGGACAACTGGATTTTACAAACGAGTGAAGAGTTTTCCAACTTGTCTTTGAGATGTTTTTTGACCAAGAATGCCATTTTGCAAACTTCGAAAACCTTTACAAAAGTTCCAAACTAGTTAAACGACTCTAACAATATCAATCATTTAATCTGTGTGTTGAACCCTATTTGAATCCAGTGGATTTCAAATGAGAAGATTTTCCCACTAGTCTCTGAGATGTTTTTTGACGAGCCTTGAAAAAAAAGAAGTCAAAAATCAAATGAGTTAGGTTCACTAAGCCATCAGCCAAGCTGCTTGAAACTGGACAGGAGTTCAACCGAAAATTTCAAATTCTGAAGTTTGACAGAACTGTTTTTGAACAAAAAAAATTGAAACTTTCAAACAAGTTTCAACATAGCGAAATTCTACAATATAATCCTCTAAGTATGTGGCGTTGAAAGCCCTATTTGGACCTGGATTTCAACATGAGAATGTTTCCCAAACTGCGTTGAGAGTGTTTTTGCGCAAGACCGCATTGAAGAACTGAAATAAAAGAAACTGTTTCAAATTATCAACATAGTTGAATGATTCTCTACATATCGATCTTGAATTCTCGTGGGGTTCGCGCAGAAACCTATTTGACTGGGGGGGATTTCAAATTGGAGAAGAATTTTTCCAGTTCTGAGAGTTTTTTGTGACCAAAGAACTGCATTTTGACAAAAAACTGTGAAACCTTTCAAAAATGTTCCAAAATAGTTAAAAAACATCTAATACATTCTTAATCGGGACACCTATCTAATCCAACAATTGGTAGACTATTGACTCATGGGATTTAAAATGGAAGATGTTTCCCAACTATTCTCCTGAGCAGGTCTTTTTTTGAAGAAAGAACTGCCCTTTTCTGAGAAAAAACTAAAAGCTTCAAAACTTTCCAAACATAGTTAACATGATTCTACAATATCAATCTCATTAACAGCTGGGCGTTCGACCATCATATGTGACCATGGATTCAACGAGAAGATTAGTACCAACTGTCTTGAAGTTTTTTTGACCAAAAAGAACGCTCATTTTTGACAAAAACCTGAAACCTTTCAAAAATGATTCAAACATGAGTTTACAATTACTCACAATATCCATCGTTTAAATGTCTGTGGTGTTGAGAACCCTATTGAATCTCGGATTTCAAATGAAAGATTTTTCCCAACTAGTTCTGAGATGTTTTTTGACAAAGAACTGCCATTTTGGAAAAAAAAATGTTTCAAAAATATTTCAAACATGTTTAAATTGATTCACAATATCAATCTTCAATTCTGTGGCGAGTTCGAAAAATGTTGGACAATGGATTTCAACTGGAGAAGATTGTTCCACAACTGTGTCTTGAGATTTTTTGACCAACGAACTGCCATTTGTGACAAAATGGAAACCTTTCAAAAATGTCCAAACATAGTTAAATTACTCTACAATATCAATCTTTAAATTCTGTGTGTTAGAACTTTGAAACTCCTGGATTTCAAATGAGGAAGTTATTTCCAACTAGTCTCTGAGATGTTTTTGGACAAAGAACTGCATTTTTGAGGAAAAAAATTAAATCTTTCAAAAATATTTCAAACATAGTTTAAATGAATCTACAATATCAATCTTCAAAGTTCTTCTTGGGTTTAGAATCTATGGAAACTGGATTTCACTGAGAAGATGTTTTCCAACTGGGTCTTTGAAGATTTTTTGACCAAAAAACTGCCATTTTGACAAAAAATGAAACCTTTCAAAAATTCAAACATAGTTAAATTTCTCTACAATATCAATCTTTTAAATTCTGTGGGTTAGAAACCCTATTTGAACACGGATTTGCGAATATCCGAGAAGATTTCCCAACTAGTCTTGAGAGTTTTTTTGACCAAAGGAACTGCCATTTTGACAAAAAGTAAACCTTCAAACATGTTCAAAATAGTTAAAATATTCTCTACAATATCAATCTTCAATTGCTGTGGGTGTCGAACCCTATTTGGAACTGGATCAAACCTGAAGATTTTTCTCAACTAGGTCTTTGAAGATTTTTTTGACCAAGAACTGCATTTGTGAAAAAAATGAAAATTGTCAAGAAATGTTCCAAACATAGTTAAAATTCCTCACAAATCAATCTTTAAATCGTGGCGTTCAAGACCCCCTATTGAACTGGGATTTCAAATGAGGAAGGATTTTTCCCAACTCGTTCTGAGATGTTTTTTTGACCAAGACATGCCATTTTGGAAAAAAAAAAGTTCAAAAATTTCAAACATAGTTTAAATGATCAGTCTAAATATCAATCTTCAAGTTTCGTGCGATAGAAATTCTGATTGGACAACGGGATTTCAACGAGAAGATTGTTTCCAAAGTCTTTGATTTTTTTTGACCAAAGAACTGCCATTTTTTGACAAAAACTGAAACCTTTCAAAAATGTTCCAAACATAGTTAAATAATTTCTCACAATATCATTATTAAATTCTGTGGGTGTTAGAACCCTATTTGAACTCTGGATTCAAATGAGAAGATTTTAACTAGTCTCTGAGATGTTTTTTTGAACAAAAACTGCCATTTGAGAAAAAAGTAAAAGTCAAAATATTTCAAACATAGTTTAACTGATTCTACAATATCAATCTTCAAGTTCTGTGGCGTTCGAAACTATTGGACAACTGGATTTCAACAGAGAAGATGTTTTCCAAATTGTCTTTGAGATGTTTTTGTGACCAAAGAAACTGCCATTTGACAAAAACTGAAAAACTTTCAAAAAATGTTCAAACATAGTAAAATACTCTACAATATCAAATCTTTAAATTCTGTGGTTGTTAGAACCCTATTTGAATCGGGCTTTCAAATGAGAAGATTTCCCCACAGTCTCTGAGATGTTTTTTTGACCAAAGAAACTGCATTTTTGAGAAAAAATAAAATGTTTTCAAAATATTTCAAAACATAGTTTAAATGATCTACAATATCAATATTCAAGTTCTGTGGCGTTGAAATACTATTTGGAAACTGGATTTCAACGAGAAGATGTTTTCCAACTGGTCTTTGAGATTTTTTGACCAAAGAACTGCCATTTTGAAAAAACTGAGAACCTTTCAAAAATGATTCCAAACATAGTTAAAATTACTTACAATATCAATCTTGAATTCTGTGGTGTTAGACCCATTTGAACTCCGTTGGATTTCATAATGAGAAGATTTTCCCAACTAGTTCGAGAGTTTTTTTGACAAAACGAACTGTCCATTTTTGAGAAAAAATAAATGTTTCAAAAATATTTCAAACATAGTTTAAATGAGTTCTACAATATCAATCTTCAAGTTCTGTGGCGTTCGAAATCTATTTGGACAACTGGATTTCAAACTGAGAAGACTGTTTCCAACTTGTCTTTGAGATTTTTTTTGACCAAGAATGCCATTTTTGACAAAAACTGAAAACTTTCAAAAAGTTCCAAAAATAGTTAAAATACAATACAATCATCTTAAATTCTGTGTGTTAGAACCCTATTTGAAATCTGGATTTCAAATGAGAAGATATTCCCAAACTAGTCTGAGATGTTTTTTTGACCAAAGAACTGCCATTTTGAGGAAAAAATAAAATGTTTCAAATATTTCAAATTAGTTTTAAAGATTTCTAAATCTCAACTCTCAAGTTCTTGTGGGTGTCTAGCAAACCACTATTTGACAACTCCGGGATTTCACATGAGAACGAGGTTTCCAATAGTCTATTGAGATTTTTTTGACCAAGAACTGCCTTTTGAGAAACCTAAAACTTTTCAAAAATAGGTCCAAACAAGTTTAAAGATCTCTACAATATCAATCCTTTCAAGTCTGTGGCTGTTCGAGAAGCCTATTTGAACTCGGATTTCAACTGAGAAAGAACGTGTTTTCCCAACTTAGTCTTGAGAGTTTTTTTGACCAAAGAATGCCATTTTGAAAAAATGAAACCTTGTTTCAAAAATGATTTCAAACCATAGTTAAATACTCATATCTATCTAAATTGCTGCTCGTGTTTGAACACTATTGACCTCACTGGATTTCAAAGAGAAGATAGTTTTACCACTGTTCTGAGAGTTTTTTTGACCAAAGAACTGCAGTTTTTGAGCAAAAATGAAAACTTTCAAAATGTTCCACAACCATAGTTTAAACTACTCTTACCCGACCCATATCAATATCTTTATAATTTTGTGGTGTTAGAAACCCTATTGAACTCCTGGTTTCAAATGAGAAGATATTCACCAACTATCTCTGAGAGTTTTTTTGAGCAAAGAACTGCATTTTGAGAAACAAAAATGTGGTTCAAAAATTGTTTCAAAACATAGTTTAAATGATCTACCATATCAATCTTCAAGTTCTGTGGCGTTCGAAAACTATTGGGACAACTGGATTCAACGAGAAGTGTTTTCAAACTTGTCTGTGAGGATTTTTTTTGACAACCAATAGAAACTGCATTTTGACACAAATACTGAAACCTTTAAAAATGTTCCAACATAGTTAGTAAATATACTGACAATCAAATCTTTAAATTTGTGGTGTTAGAACCTATTTGAACTCGGAGTTTCAAATGAGAAGATTTTCCACCAACTGTCTATGAGATGTTTTTTTGACAAAGAAACTGCTATTTCGAGAGAAAAAATTAAAATGATTTCAAAAAAATATTTCCAAACATAGTTTAAATGATTCTACATTTCAATCTTCACGTTTTGGGAGTTCTGAAATCTATGTTGGACAACTGTGATTTCAAATGAGAAGAATGTATCCAACTGTCTTGAGATTTTTTTTGACCAAAGAACTGCCATTTTGGATGAAAAATGAAACTGTTTCAAAACATGGTCCAAACATAGTTTCCAAATTGAAATCCAGGAGTTCAAATAGGGTTCTAACACCACAGAATTTAAACATTGATATTGTAGAGTAATTTAAACTGTTTGGAACATTTTTGAAAGGTTTTAGTTTTTGTCAAAAATGGCAGTTCTTTGGTCAAAAAAAATCTCAAAGACTAGTTGGAAAACATCTTCTCAGTTGAAATCCAGTTGTCCAAATAGATTTATAACGCCA
>WSYH01011683.1:0-20384 GCA_036426205.1 Ascaphus truei
ATGTTACAGGGCCCCACACCTCGCTGCCATACAGAAGGATGGGTGTGCGGGGTCTGGGTATGTTACAGGGCCCCACACCTCGCTGCCATACAGAAGGATGGGTGTGTGGGGTCTGGGTATGTTACAGGGCCCCACACCTCGCTGCCATACAGAAGGATGGGTGTGATGATGCTGTTGAATATTTTCTCCCAGATTCTTATTGGTGGTTTGAGGTGGTACATCTGTTTCCTTATTGCATAAAATGCTCTGCGGGCTTCTCCTTCAGTGTATTTATGGCCAGGTTGAATTTTCCCGATGAGCTGATTGTCAGACCGAGGTATGTGTAGCTCGTTGTCTGTTCCAGTGCTTTGTCGTCCAGTGGGAATTGAGATATGATTGGATGTGTTTTAGATTTTTTCTGGAATACCATTATTCTGGTTTTTCTACGTTCACAGAGAGGGCCCAGGTCTGGCTGAATATTTCTAGTATCGCCAGGTCCTGTTGGAGTAGAAAAAGGATTTGCGTGCGCTGTCCCTCCCAATGTTCTCCCTCGACTTCCAAGTCACGCCTGCAGCTCCCAATCTCCCGTGGTCAGCGGGGTAAACTCAGCACATAAAACACAAAAATAGGAGCGCATGAAAAGAAAACCAGAAAAGTCCAAATTAGTATATAATTCTTTATAACATGAAACATAAAATACCACAAAAAATGGTCTCAGAATGAATGTCACATAACACGACAGATAGCTATAGATAGGAACCTCGCTCAGACCCCTTGGTGGTAGAGGCGTGCTGCCTAGGGAGTAAATCAAAGGATGATAACGAGTGTATCTAGAGAGGTACACAGAAAGAATCCCTTTGTAGGCGCACCGCAGACCTTTATAAAATAAATGTGGTCAGGGGAAAAAAGTTGTGTGTAACAAATGTTATTTAATCAAATTAGTGAAGGTGTAATAAAAATAGTAAATGGCTTGATTTACTATATTAAAAGGACACTAGATATATCCAAAAGGTAGGTCCAGAAAAACTACTATGGGCCTCCAGCAGACGTTGATGTGCAGTATTCCTAGCTATGCTTGATTCACTGTAGTGTCTTTGAAGTTATACATGCATCTAGAGTCATAGTTGAATGGTATATACCCCGAGGTGGGTGTTGTTCACTTTAAATTGATACCTAATAGTAATGGTATAGATCCACACCCTATTCCTAGACCTCAGTTGCTCAGTTATCCAGATATATTGATCGCAACTGTGGTCCTAGTTCTGCAATGAGATTAGGCAGTCATACTTGTGAGTGCACGGCTGGAATCCACCGCGCATGCGCCGACACTGTATGCATTGGTTGCTGGCTATCCACTGCGACTGGCAAGGTAAGTGTAGTTGTGACTAGAGTGATGTTGCACACAGAAATTCACCACGTAGCCATGGTGTATATAGAGCAGGTGTATGTATGGTAATTCCTAGTACATAGGGCTGGATGGTGTCTTGCTAGGGGGTGCAGAGCGTTCTCCCTCTTGACAGCCCTAGTACAGATACAGATATGTACTGATGTTGTGTTGCTGCGTATTTCTAGCCACAGTGGCTGAATTCCAGCAGGGAGTTGTATTGATGTCCACTTGTACCTATTTGAGGTGTTTCACGAGGCATGTAGTTGGACCCACAGATGTGCTATTGTTGTAATCATAGATCTAGGTAAGTTTGTGAATCTAGCAGTGCATACGTTCACTTCGATACTGTATGTATTTCTGCGTGTAACCTGAGACTCTAATAGTTTATACCGGGAGCAGTTATTGTTATGCTGTTTGTGGTAATAATTGCCGTGCCTCCCCTCGCGCCCCTTGATGTACGCCTGTAGACCCCGTATGGAGATACTTATATTCAGTATCTCGGCTGTATGGGTAGATTTAGTCACTGAAGTAATTCGCCATTACACTCAATGTTGTTTTACCCGCGTGTTATATTTAGATGGTTTCTTGCGACTAAGTGATGTCGCGTCAGGGAATACACATAGGACCCCTGCTGAAAGCGGGGTGAATGTGTAGATGGGTTAAATCAATGTTTGGGACGCAATACCTAGTGTTCAATGGTGTCGCGTCAGGGAGTATAACAGTGTATAGCAGAGCTCCCACTGGAGCTGGTCACAAATAAATGAACTAGAGTGGAAAACGGTAGCAGGGCACAGTCCCACATTGTACTGGGTTCCCAGGTGATGTTGATAGCACAGTCCCACAGTGTACCCCGCTCTGTCAGGAAGGTGAGGATCCCGCTCTGTCAGGAAGGTGAGGATCCTGCTCTGTCAGGAAGGTGAGGATCCCGCTCTGTCAGGAAGGTGAGGATCCTACTCTGTAAGGAAGGTGAGGATCCTGCTGTGGAACAGTTTCCCCAGGGTGCTGCTGACACAGATTCCTCTGTAATTGGATGGGTCCAGCCTGTCTCCTTTCTTGTGGATAGGGGTTATCAGTCCTTCGTTCCACCGTTCAGGGAAGTAGCCAGTAGTGAGGACCAGGTTGAACATTTTCAGTATTGCTTCTTGTATAGATGGATTGCTATACTTCAGCATCTCTTGTAGAATGCCATCAGGTCCGCTGACTTTCTTGGTTTTTATTAGTGTTATTTTTTCTTTTATTTCTTGGATTGTGATTGGTATGTCCAGGGGTTTTTTTTTATCTTTTATAGTGTTCTCCAGTGATGTTTGTTTGGTGAGGATTTGTTTTTGTTCTTGCGTCAGGTTTTCTTCTGGGATTTCTTGGTAAAGGTCCTCGAAGTAGTTTTTCCAGATGTTGCCATTCTGAGTGGCCAGGTGTCTGTTATTCTGCTTTGTATCCAGATGTTTCCAGGTTTGTCAGAAAGTATTTTCATCTAATGCTTCTTCAATTCTTTCTAGTTTTTTGGCAATGTGGTTGTGTTTTTTCTTCCTTAGGGTGTGCCTGTAGTGCTTTAGGTGTTGGTGGTACCTCATTCGTAGTTCTGTATTGTTTGGGTCTCTGTGTTTTTGGTTTGATATTGTTCGCAAGCTTTTTCTAAGGGTGCTGCATTCCTTATCAAACCATTTTTCTTTGATTTTGTCATTTGTTGTTGGTCTGTTAGGGCTATTTTTTTTCAGGTTTGATTTCTTTGCTATTAGATGGAATATTTTGTTGAGGTTACTTACTGCCAGGTTTACACCGTGTTTGTTCTGCTCGTAGTTTGTGTCCTGGAAGCTTTGGAGTAGGTTTCCAACTTCTGAGCTGTTGATTGTTTCTGTGTATGTCGCGAGGCTCTGTTTTGTCCAATTGTAGGTGGCTTTCAGGCTATGAAGGTTGGAGAGGGGGTTTTGTGTTGTGCTTGGTTGGTCTGGTCTCTTAATAAAGAGCAGAGTTTGATTGTGGTCTGATAGGGATGATGCTGGTGTAACTATGAAAGCACTGATGGCTTGTGGGTCTATGTCGGTTATTGCGTAGTCCACTACGCTGCTGCCCAGCACAGAGCTATATGTGTATCTACCCAAAGAGTCTCCTCTTGTCCGTCCATTTTAATGTACAGTCCCAGACCGCGACACAGGTTTAGGAGCTCTTTACCATTTTTGTTTGTTGCACTGTCGTAGCTGTTTCTTTGGCGTGTCACAGAGCTATGACAAGTGTCATTTCCAAAGATGTAGTTATTTCCCTCTGAAGATATGTAATCCTGTTCTCTGCCTGTTCTGGCGTTCAGGTCTCCACATATCAGCACTTTACCCAGGGTCTGAAAGTGGATTGCCTCTGTCTGCAGGATCTCGAAGATGTCTGGATTGTAGTATGGGGAGTCGGAGGGAGGGATGTATGCTGCACATAGGTATGTGTCATATAGATGGGTGAACGTGGAGCCTTTTATTTGTAGCCACAAGTGGGAATCTCCTCTCTTCATTGGGTTTATTTGGCTGTTAAGCTCCTCTTTGTACCATATTATGATTCCTCCTGAATGACGGCCTCGTTTTACACCTTTGTGTTTTTGGGCTGGGACTAGGAGCTGCCTATAACCCCTAGGTATGAGAGACATCTCCTCCGATTGGATCCATGTTTCGTGGAGAATAAAAATGTCTATGCTCGTCAGCTAGTTTATGAAGTCTGGATCTTGTGGTTTAGAACCAAATGCTGACGCATTCAGGCCCTGAATGTTCCAGCTGCTAATTTTAAAAGATCCCATCTTGGATTTTGTATAGGTTATATATGTTGTGTTATGCCTTCCAGTGAGCTAAATGGCAAGTGTTTGTTTTTTTACACTAGTCTTTGTTGATACAATAAATGTGGGTACATTCATTCTTGTAATTTCTGTACTTCTCTTTCTCTGCATGTAGTGGTGTATGCTTGTTTGTGGTAGTGATTTTGGTAGGATTATGCATTTTTACATCAGTCTGGTGCAGATGGTAGTGACTCTCTCTCTGTGTGTGACTCTCTCTCTCTCTGTGTGACTCTCTCTCTCTCTCTCTCTGTGTGACTCTCTCTCTCTCTCTCTCTCTCTCTCTCTCTGCATGTAGTGGTGTATGCTTGTTTGTGGTAGTGATTTTGGTAGGATTATGCATTTTTACATCAGTCTGGTGCAGATGGTAGTGAGCAGTTCCCGGATTTCCTTTAGTTCGTTGCTAGCCGTTAGTCTGGTTCTGGAGGTTGTTGTTGTGATGCTTTTCTGTGATGCTGTGTGGTTGTCCCAATGCTGCTGTCTATGTGGGTATCCCTGTGTCTTGTGAGATCTGTGTAGTCTAGGTCCCTGATGCAGTGTCCTGTCCTGCAGTGGGTATTTGGTTGTTCTCTCCAAGGTGACATCTTTCAGGGTCTTTGCAAAGTAGCGCATCCCTTGCTGGTTGAGGTGCACGTGGTCATACAGGTGTTGTGGTATGATGGAGTCATGTTTAGCCAGGTGTACATGGGGGAGAGATGTGCATGTTTTTTCCAAATCTGTGTTGATGTTCTGGATGGTATCAGTTGGGATATCTCTTCTTGGTAGTAGGGTAGACATAATTATCTTTGTGGTGGGGAATCTTTGTGTTGCTCTCTGCGCTATTTGTGTCAGATTCTCGGCAAGATTCCTCTGCTGGGTCGGGAGGTCGTTGGTACCAGTGTGGATGATGATGTATCCAGGATTTCTGAAGTCTGGTTTGTTTAGGATATCCAGGGCTCTCTGTGTTGTGGGGCAGTGGATCACGGTTACGTGTTTGCCTGGGAATAGTCGCTCACTGTTTAGGTATCTTCCATTTGAGTCGATGAGTATTATTATGTCAGTGTTGTTGTGCCTGGTGTCTGTTCCAGTTGTTGTGCTGTACTCCCTGTTGCGTTCCAGGTGTGCATTGTTGTGGGTTGTTTTGGGGACAGTAGCTTTTATTGTTGAGCCAGTGGTTGGCGTTGAGTCTGTCTTTGTTTTTGCTGTTTCTCTCTCTCTCGTGCTCTCTCTCACACTCACGCTCTCTCTCTTATGTTCTCTCTCTCTCTTACTCTCTCTATCTCACGCTCTCTCTATCTCTTGCACGCTCTCTCTGTCTCTCGCGCTCTTACTCTCACGCTCTCTCTTGCTCTCTCTAACTTGTGCTCCCTCTCGCACGCTGTGTATCTCATGCTCTGTCACTCACGATCTCTCTGTCTCTCGTGATCTCTCTGTCTCTTGCGATCTCTCTGTCTCTTGCACTCTTACTCTCGCGCTCTTACTCTCACGCACTTACTCTTGCGCTCTCTCTCTCGCTCGCTCTCTTGGTCTCCCTTTCTCTCTTGTGCGCTATCTTGTGCTCCCTCTCTCGCGCACTCTCTCCATGCTCTACACTCTCTCTTGCGCTCCATCTTTCTCTGTCTCGCGCGCTCCCTCATGCACTCTCGTGCTCTCTTTGTCGTGCTCTCTCTGTGCTCTCTCTTGTGCTCTCGTGCTCTCTCTCTCACGCGCTTATGCTCCCTTGCGCTCTCTCGTCCACTCTCGTGATCTCTCTGTCGCGCTATCTTGTGCTCTCTCTCATTCTCTCGCTTGCGCTCTCTCTCTCTCGCGCTCTCTCTCTCTCACACTCTCTCTCTTGTGCTCTCTCTCTCGCGCTCTCTGTCGCTCTCTCTCACGCTCTTGCGGTCTCGCACTCTCTTGCGGTCTCGCTCTCTCTCTCTCGTGCTCCCTCTCGCGCTCTCTTGCGCTCTTGCTCTCTCTTGCGCTCTCGCACTCTCTTGCTATCTCGCTCTCTCTCGTGCTCTCGCTCTCTCTCGTGCTCTCGCTCTCTCTCGTGCTCTCGCTTTCTCGCGCTCTCGCACGCGCTCTCTCTTATTTTGCTTTGAGGGAGGATATTTGTTCTGGATTCAGATCTTGTTTTTCCCCAGCTCCCGGATTATAAACTTCTCCGGGCAGAACGCATAAAAATTACAATAAGTTTGTGGAATTTCACGTATATTATTTTTTTCTATCATAACTCTTCCCCCCCACCCCCCCAATTCCTCTCTCTGGCTTCTCCCCCTCCCCCCACCCCCAATATTTCTCATTCTTTTTTTCTCCCCTGAATGATTTTCTCACATTGTCCTTCATATCTCTCTCTCTCTCTCTCTTTCTCTCTCTCTCTTTCTTTCTCTCTCTCTTTCTTTCTCTCTCTCTCTTTCTTTCTCTCTCTTTCTTTCTTTCCATGTGAGTGGCCCCTGTCCTGGCCAATGCTGTTCCCCTCCCTCCTTTCCTCCCTCACTCCCCCCCCCCCCCCCCCCCTCCTTAAAAAAGAAAGACGTGTAGTTTCCTGTGCCCCCCCCCCCCCCCCGCTCCCCCCCTCCTCCTCCTCGCCTGGGTAGAAGAGGCATATGGTACAGTTCCCGAGGTATTCGATCAGACGTGAGTGCCCTCCCCAGGTAAGTGCACGCACTGGCTCTAATCTATCGTACAGGAAAATAATATCTGTTTCCAGCCAGGGTAAAGAAACTTTTCCTCTCTCCCTACACGTGGCAGTCAGAGTGTGTAATCAGGAACTGCAGGGCACTGAGAGTGAGTGTGTCAGCCGAAATCATTCAGTGTGTAATCAGGAACCGCAGGGCACTGAGAATGAGCGTGTCAGCCGAAATCCAGGACCTAGGGAACGGCGAGAGAATCGTATGCTAAAGCAAAGTGTGCAATGGGTGTATGAGTGCATACAGAAACATACACGTCTGTATGTAGCTGATGTAATGACTGTGTGTGTGTTACACGTGTTACACGTGTTACAGTGTGTATCTGTTACATGAATAATAGGTATGCGTGTTAAACACCGTACAATTTAGAGCATGATTCCATTAAATGTTCAGATATAGCTGTAAATATGTCAGTAATGTGTGTACTTAATGTGTTAATGTGTATTAAATTACACAACACTGCATGATTTGTTAAAAAAGTGTGTCTGTGTATGTTGACAAGATTGGGTTAATGTGTTAAAATGCACACTGTGTACATTATTGTATTACATGTATAAATGAACCCATGTGTCTTGGCGTACGTTTGTGAATGTATAAATATACACGTTTGTTATTGTATTAATACATACACATGGATACATACTGTACTTGTGATCATGTATAAGTGTGCATATGTGTGCACCTTTGTGCTTGTGTGTGTTTCTTGGCAGAGATAAGGCGACCTGTCATTGGGAGTTGGAGAGCAGTAAGTGTGTGACACAGCCATGGCAGGAATGTTGGGGTTTAGGGATCCTGTTACAGCCACATAGGGATATAGCAGCCGTCTCTATCTGTTACACTCCTCCCGAGTACAATCCCATCAGGGAGGTGGCTGCAGCACTCTACACTTTCCCACATAGGGATATAGCAGCCGTTCCTATCTGTTACACTCCTCCCTGATGGGATTGTACTCGGGAGGAGTGTTGCTTGTTACACATACATATTCACATATACCTCTGCTTGTTACACATACATATTCACATATACGTCTGCTTGTTACACATACATATTCACATATACGTCCGCTTGTTACACATACATATTCACATATATGTCTGCTTGTTACACATACATATTCACATATATGTCTGCTTGTTACACATGTATATGTGAATGTGTCTGCTTGTTACACATACATATTCACATATACGTCTGCTTGTTACACATGTATATGTGAATATGTGTCTGCTTGCTACACATACATATTCACATATACGTCTGCTTGTTACACATGTATATGTGAATGTGTCTGCTTGTTACACATACATATTAACATATGTTGCTTTGCATGTTTATTAAATATTGCCATTTAAAAGCTACAATGATCGTAGCTATTATATATATCTGCATCTATTTAATTTATGTATCGTCTAATATACAACAAACGAAGGAGAACTGGGGTTAACTCCTGCACTGCCAGGGGAAATGCACACATTGCAAACCAAAGGGCTTAAGCTTAGGTTTGGACCTGTTTGTGTTCAGTCCTCTGTGTGTCATGGAGACTCCCAAATGTTTACCCTAAATAAAAAATCATATTTATCTGCTATACCCACAATGTGATTTCACTCAATGAGTGAGTTAAGTGATCGGCTGATTAAGAGATTCCTTTCTGTTCCTGTCCAAGTCTCCCCGAAGATTTCCAATGTTGCCATGTGTGCTGTGTCAGGTTGCATGAGGGGCCATGTTTTAATACTCTAACATAGATCTTAGCAGTTGGTTGGGTGCCTTCCAGAAGCTCCAACTTACTGGCCCCCCTCCAACCACTCCTTATCCGGTGGCTCTTCTCCCATTTATGTTTTCAGTGTTTGGAAAAGCTTGCAACGTAGTAGAGTCTGCACTCGGCGTATGATTTATCCGATATTAGGCATTAATAATTATTCAATATATCCACCTTTGTCACCTTTAAATGTTACAATCCATAGAAATGTCTCACTTCTCTCTCACAATGTTCTTGGCTCCATCCTTTACTCCCCACATTCTCCTCCTCTCTGATGGGACTTCTCGCTCTTTCTCGAGTCTTCCCTGTCCTCCACCCTCTTACACATGAGAAATCATTTTGTATAAGATGGGGAAACACAGTCTTCAGAGAAATAAAGATGAACAGAAGCCAAATGCTCAAAGTGCAGCGTTCTTCTTGGATTTTGTTGAGGACTTACAGTATTTAGGCCAACATTTTCATAGTTGTATATGAGCTTTCCAGACCTGGCCAAAATCAGAAAGACTCATAAACAGACTTGAGAATAGGTCCTAGATTAAGTTGTGTTGTAGTTACAGCAGAAAGTAGGTGCAGACGTTATTTTATACATCATTGGTAATACCCCACTTCTGGATGCTGCAACTCAAGACGAGGACAAATGAAATCATGTAGGATAGCACCCTAAGTTTTACACGATGTAAAGAAATCATATAACAAAGTTACGCAGACTTGGAAGGGAAAACTAGATAGGAAAATGCACAGGGAATTTACAAGGGTATCCAGAGAATCCAAACATATATTTCTAAGCAGCCATTAGCAACAACAGAGGTTGGATGGAATCTATGTGCTGTACCTCTGTGTCTGCCCTGTGTCTCTGCCATGTCCCTCTGCCTCTCTGCGCTGCCTCTCTGCGTGGCTTCTCTGCGCTGTCTCTCTGCCTCTCTGCGCCGTCCCCATGCCTCTCTGCCTCGTCCCTCTGCCTCTCTGCGCCGTCCCTCTGCCTCGTCCCTCAGCCTCTCTGAGCCGTCCCTCTGCGCTGTCCCTCAGCCTCTCTGCGCCGTCCCTCTGCCTCGTCCCTCTGCCTCTCTGCGCCTTCCCTCGCTCGTCCCCAGCCTCCTGAGCCGTCCCTCGCGCTTCCCTCAGCCTTCTGCGCCGTCCCTCTGCTCGTCCCTCTGCCTCTCCTGCGCCGCCCCTGCCTCGTCCCTACAGCCTCTCTGCGCTGTCCCCTTCTGCCTCTCTGCGCCTCCCTCTGCCTCGTCCCTCTGCCTCTCTGCGCCGTCCCTCTGCCTCGTCCCTCTGCCTCTCTGCGCCGTCCCTCTGCCTCTCTGCGCCGTCCCTCTGCTGATATGAGAGATGAACACACCTGGTAATATTATCCATTTTATATTTCCAGGTCCCGGAAACATCAACTTCTTCTTCTTCCCTGTCTCATTCTTTCCTCATCTTCTTCCTCTTCCCTATCTCATTCCTTCCTCATCTTCTACCTCTGCCCTGTCTCATTTCTTCCTCATCTTCCTCTGCCCTCTCTCATTCCTTCCTCATCTTCTTCCTCTTCCCTGTCTCATTCCTTCCTCATCTTCTACCTCTGCCCTGTCTCATCCCTTCCTCATCTTCTTCCTCTGCCCTCTCTCATGCCTTCCTCATCTTCTTCATCTGCCATCTCTCATTCCTTCCTCATCTTCTGCCCTGTCTCATTCCTTCCTCATCTTCCTCTGCCCTCTCTCATGCCTTCCTCATCTTCTTCTCTGCCATCGTCTCTTCCTCCTATCTTCTGCCCTTCTCATCTTCTCATCTTCTCCTCTACCTGTCTCATTCGTTCCTCATTTTCTTTCCCTCTGCCCTCTCTCATTCCTTTCTCATCTGCCCTCTCTCATTCCTTCCTCATCTCCTTCACAGTCTCCATCTCTTGGTATTTCGGAAGAACAGCTCATCCTGGATCTCCTCCTACCTTCCCATCGTACTTTTAGTGTCTCTTCTGCTAACACCACCTCCTCCTCTATTGATCGCTCTGTGGGGGTACCCTAGGGCTCTGTCCTGGGACCTCTTCTCTTTTTCTTGTACACTCTCTCTCTAGGTGACGTAATAACATCTTGGGTTTAAATATCACCTCGACGCTGACGACACACAAATTTTAGTTTTCAACACTGACCTTACAACCTGTTGTACAAACAAAGTCTGAATGTCTCTCTGCTATATCATCCTGGATGGCCTCCGACGCCTTAAACTCTCAACATGGCAAAAACAGAGCTCCTCATACTTCCTCCCAAACCTGCCCTACTCCTCCTTCCACATTACTGTTGGAAGTACGATCATTTACCCGTAGCTCAAGCACGCTGCCTAGGGGTTACACTCGATTCCCTCTCTCACATTCCCTCACATTCAAAGTTTCTAAAAACTGTCGCTTTTTCCTCCGCAATATCACTAAGATACGCCCTTCCTCTGTTGCGGACTGCAAAACCTGACTCAGGCCCTCATTTCTCTCCCGTCTTGATTACTGTACTCTCTGTCCGGCCTTCCGCCTCTCATCCGTCTCCTCTACAATCTATCCTAAACGCTGCTGCCAGAGTCACTCTACTCTTTCCTAAATTGTCACTGATCTCCCCTCCTGAAATCCCTCTCCTGGCTTCCGATCAAATCCGCATCTCACACTCCATTCTTCTCCTCACTTTAAAGCTTACACTCTTCTGCCCCTCATTACATCTCAGCCCTAATTTCGCTATGCACCCATCCCGACTCTTGCGTTCTTCTCAAGGATGTCTTCTTTTCTACCCCCTTTTATCTAAGCGCCTCTCCCACCTTAAACCTTTTTCATGACTGCCTTGCACCTCTGGAATGCCTTCCCCTCAGTACCCGACTAGCACCTCTCTATCCACCTTAAGACCCACCTTAAGACACACTTGCTTAAAAAGCATACGATAGTACCTGTGAACATTCTGAACACATGATACACAACGCTTGGCCCCCTGCAGACGCACTTACCAGAACTCCCTCCTACGTGTCTCTGTACGTTCTCCCTACCTACCAATTAGACTGTAAGCTCCTCGGGGCAGGGACTCCTCTTCCTTAATGTTACTTTTATGTCTGAAGCACTTATTCCCATGATCTGTTTATTATATATTATGGTTATTTATTTGATTACCACGTGTATTGCTACTGTGAGCGCTATGTACATTAATGGCGCTATATAAATAGAGATACATACAATACAATCTTCATATCCTCTGACCTCTCTCATTTCCCGGTGTGACGCCTCTTTCCCCGCCGTTCCTGATTCATTGACGTGTAATGTTTTATCTCCCGCTTGCTCCGGCTGCCAGTCTTTCATAGGATTTTTGCTAATGGTGAGATGAATTTTCAGCTGCTGTGATGTGCCTGTTACTGCAATATTTCTAAGCAGCCACCCTCTGTGCCGGGGCGCCCAACCTCGGCCGGGGACCACCCCCCCTCTGTGAGCCGGGCGACCACCCCTACCTGTGCCGGGCGCCACCCCTCTGTGACCGGGGCAGCCCACCCCCTCGTGCCGGGCGCCCCCCCCTCTGTTTGCCGGGCGCCCCCATGCGGCCGGGCGCCCAACCTCTGTGACCGGGCGCCCCCTCTGTGCGGGAGAAAACAAATCGTGTGGCAAGGGAGAAAAAAAAAGACGGTGCAGGGAGACAAACAAAAAATTCCATCGAACCCCCCGCTGGACGGGCGACACCACCATAGTGACGGGCGCCCACCCGCTCTGTGAGAGGCGCCCACCAGCTGGCGGGCGCCCCCATTGTAGCAGGCGCCCCCCCCCCACCCCCCCTGTGCCAGGCGCACCAGCCGCTGCTTCATTAAGGTGACATGGCGGCCACATCCCGGAGAAATCACAATGAAGCACTCGGCCATGTTTGTAACAAATCATTGTTAATGTATTTACAACTAGTTTCAAATTTAAACCGTGAGAAAGCAGAAATATAATGGCGTGTTATAGCACGGGCGTGGTATAAGCACGGGAGTATTTATAAACGGCGATATATAGCACGGCGTTATATGCACGGGGCATATTTATTAGGGACCCCGCATACCAAGGAAACGTTAATACGAGACACAAAGGCCGCGGGGAACAGGTTGGGGTCCGTTCTAATCACAAACACAATACTTCTTGTTTTACAGGTAAAAGACCAAACCTCTTCAAACAATTAGTTATATGGGCGAGTGCTTTCATTGTAGTGCTGGCGGCAGTTATGGCGTTAGCTGTGCCTCCTATTGGGGGATTGCAGAGACGGTGGTTACTCTAGAAGTGCCTGTGCTACCCGGCAGTGCCTCTGCCTCTCTGTGCTGCCTCGGCCTCTCTGTGCTGCCTCTCTGTGCTGCCTCTGCCTCTCTGACGATGCCTCTGAATACTGTGCTGCTCTCTGTGACGCCTTCGCCTCTCTGTGCGCCTCGTGCTCTCGTGCTGCCTCTGCATCTCTGTGTGCCCTCTATGGTGCTCTCAGCTCTTGTGCTGCCTCATTTGTGCTGCCATCTTGTGTTGCCTAGCTCCTCTGTGCTTGCTCTGGCATCTCTGCGCTGCCTCTTGCGCTGCCTCGTGGCCTATCTTCGCTGGCCTGTCCTCTCTGTGGGCGTTGCCTCTGCCTCTCTGTCGCTGCCTCGTGCCTCTCTGTGTTGATGCCCTCGTCTGCCTCTGTGCTGCCTATCACTCTGTGCATGCCTCGCCTCTGTGACGGTGTCATGCCTCTGTGCTGCATTGCCTCTGCCTGCTCTGCGCATGCCATCTCTGTGGCCTCTCTGTGCGCTGCTCCTTCACTCTGCC
Organism: Ascaphus truei; assembly: GCA_036426205.1. Lineage (NCBI taxonomy): Eukaryota > Metazoa > Chordata > Amphibia > Anura > Ascaphidae > Ascaphus > Ascaphus truei. The sequence goes on from WSYH01011683.1 coordinate 13,339, forward strand.
ATCTGCTGCCTGCTGCTCTGGCTGCCCTCTTTGCAGCTGCACTCTGCCTTCGTGCCTGCCTCTTGCCTTCTGCATGCTGCCTCTGCCTCTCGCGTTCTGCCGCCTCTGATCTCGCGCTCCTCTTGCCTCTCTGCGCATGCTCTGCCGTCTTCGCTGCCTTGCCTGCGTCTGGCTCTGCCTCTCTGCTGTTGCCTCTGCTATTGCGTTGGCCTCTTGCGCCTGCCTTGCCTCTCTGCGAGCTCTGACCTCTCTGCGCTGTCTCTTGACCTCTCTGCGCTTGCCTTCTCCTCCTGCGCTGTCCCTCTGCTCTCTGCGCTTGCCCTCTGCCTAGATCTCTGCGCGCCTCTGCCTCCCTGACGCTGTGCCTCATGCCTCTCTGCGCTGCCTCTCTGCGCTGCCTCTCTGCGCTGCCTCTGCCTCTCTGCGCTGCCTCTGCCTCTCTGCGCTGCCTCTCTGCGCTGCCTCTGCCTCTCTGCGCTGCCTCTGCCTCTCTGCGCTGCCTCTGCCTCTCTGCGCTGCCTCTGCCTCTCTGCGCTGGCTCTGCATCTTGCGTCGCCTCTGCGACTCTTGCCGCCTCTGCCTCTCTGCGCTGCCTCTGCCTCTCTGCGCTGCCGCTGCCTCTCTGCGCTGCCTCTCTGCTCTGCCTCTGCCTCTCTGCCTCTCTGCTCTGCCTCTGCCTCTCTGCTCTGCCTCTGCCTCTCTGCGCTGCCTCTGCCTCTGCCTCTCTGCTCTGCCTCTGCCTCTCTGCGCTGCCTCTGCCTCTCTGCGCTGCCTCTGCCTCTCTGCGCTGCCTCTGCCTCTCTGCGCTGCCTCTGCTCTCTCTCTGCGTGCCTACTCGCCTTCCGTCGCGGCCTCTGGAGCAACTCTCTGCTTGCCTATGCCTCTCTCGCGCCTCACCTCTGCGTCCTCTAGCAAGCACTCGGTGGTCTGCCTCTTACGCTGCGCTCTGCCTCTGCCTGCTATCCTGCGCGTCCTCTGACCCTCGCGTGCCTCATGCCATCCTCTGCGCTGCCCTATCCTCTCTGCAGTGCCTCGCTCTCTGCGCTGCCTCTGCCTCTCTGCGAGCTGCCTCTGCCTCTCTGCGCTGCTCTGCCTCTCTGCGCGCCTATCTGCGTGCCTCTGCCTCTCGCGCATGACCTCTGCTGCTCTGCGCTCATCTACACTGCCACTCTCTGCGCCTATCTGCGCTGCCTCTCTGCGCTACCTCTGCCTCTCTGTGCTACCTCTACCTCTCTGCGCTACCTCTGCCTCTCTGCGCTGCCTCTCTGCGCTACCTCTGCTGTTCTCTGACCTCTACTCTGATACCTCTCCTATCTGGCTGCAACTCTGCCTCCTCTGTCTATGGCTACCTCTGCCTCTCTGCGCTCATCTCATCGCCTACCTGCCCCTATGCTGTGATACCTCCTACTGACGCTAACTCTGCACGCGAAGTCTGCCTCTTGTGCTGTCTCTGCGCTCCTCTAGTGCTGTCTCTTGCTGCCTAGTCTCGTGGCTCTTCTGCCGTATCTCTGCGCTGTCCTCTGCGCTGTTCTATGACGCTGTCTGTCTGCGCGTCCTTCTGCGCTGGTTCTCTGCGCTGTCCTCTGCGCGCTGCTCTCTAGCGCTCTCTCTGCCGTGAGCCCTCTTGGCTTGACTCTCTCGCGTGCCTTTGCTCTCACTGCTTGAGCTGCTCTGCTATGCGCGATGCCTCTCTGCGCTGTGCCTCCTCTGCGCCTGCCTCTCGCGCTGCCATATTCGCGTGCCTGGCCTCTGCTCGCCTGCCTCTGCGACTGCCTCCTGACTCTCATATCTGCGCTGCCTTGCTCTCGCGACTGCTGCCTCTCTGCGCACTGCCTCTGCCTCTTCTGACGTGCATTCTGACGCCTGCCTTCGGCCTCATTCGTCGCTTGCATCGCCTCTCTGTGCGCCTCTCGTGTGCCTCTCTGGTCTGCATCTGCGCTGCCTCTCTGCGCTACCTCTGCCTCTCTGCGCTACCTCTGCCTCTCTGTGCTGTCTCTCTGTGCTGCCTCTCACCCTCATCCCATCACTCACATACACCGCTTCCATCCCCCTAACACCCACCTACACTGCTCACATCTCTCTAACATTCACAGACCACAGAGCCTTTCTGTAACGATATGGAGGTTGGGGGGAGCTTGTTACACAGGAGGGGCCAATCAAGAGAAGTCAGAAAGACTTTAATGCAAGTGCAGTATACAAGTGCAGTATACAAGTGCAGTATACAAGTGCAGTATACAAGTGCAGTATACAAGTGCAGGTATACAAGGAGTCAGTATATACAAGTGCAGTATACAAGTGCAGTATACAAGTGCAGTATACAAGTGCAGTATACAAGTGCAGTATACAAGTGCAGTATACAAGTGCAGTATACAAGTGCAGTATACAAGTGCAGGTATACCACTCGGCAGTATACAAGTGCAGTTACAAGCGCCTATCGCGCTTGCCTCTGAATCTCTGAGCTTGTATCTCTGTGCTGAACTCATATGTGATGCATATTCATGCGATGCTATCGCGCTGCCTCTGGCCTATCTGACGCTGCCTCTATGCGGCTGACTCGCCTATATGACGAGGAATCTGCCTATCTGAGCATCTGTATATCTTGCGCTTGTCTCTATGAGTGTCTCTACTGCCGTTGTCTCCTGAGCTGTTATATGTCGCTTTGTATCTCTGCGCGTATCTCCTCGCGGTTGTATCTTGCGATGTCTCTCTGAGCTTGTCTTCGCTGCGCTTGTCTCTCTGCGCTGTTCCTCTGAGGCTGTATCTCTGCGCTGTCTCTCTGCCGGCAATTGTCCTCTGCGCGTCTCTCGCGCTGGTCTCTCGCGTGCCTATCTGCGCTGCCCTCTTCTGCCGCTGCACACCTAGCCGCTGCCTCTGCCTCTCTGGCGGCCTCTCTGCGATGCCTATGCCTTTGCGCTGCCTCTGCCTCTATGCGCGCCTCTGCCTTGTCTGGATGCCTAGGAATCCTGCGGATGCTCTTAGCCGCTGCCCTCTGCGTTGACCTCTCATTGCAGATGCCCTCTATTGCGCTGCCTCTCCTGCGCTGCTCTCTGCGCTTGCCTTCTCTGCGCTGCCTCTCTGCGCGGCCTCGCTGCGTACCTCTGCTCTCTGACGACACTCGCCTCTTGTGCTGCTATCTTGCTGATGCCTCTCCACCCTCATCACCATCCACTCACATACAACCGCTTCCCATACCACTAACACCCACCTACACTCGCTCACAATCTCTCTAACATTCACGACCACAGAGGCCTTTCTTATACATTGGGGGTTGGGGGGAGCTTGTTTAAACACCAGGAGGGCGCAAATCAAGAGAAGTCAGAAAGACTGTTAATGCAAGTGGGCAGGCAGTATACAAGGCAGTATTACAAGTGCAGTATACAAAGTGCAGCTACAATGCAGTAACAAGTGCAGGGCAGTATACAAGTGCAGTATACAAGTGCAGTATACAAGTGCAGTATACAAGTGCAGTATACAAGTGCAGTATAGGCATACCCCGCTTTAAGGACACTCACTTTAAGTACACTCGCGAGTAAGTACATATCGCCCAATAGGCAAACAGCAGCTCGCGCTTGCGCCTGTCAGCACGTCCTGAACAGCAACACCAGCTCCCTACCTGTACAGAAGCTGTGCGCAAGCGGGGAGACTATAGAGCCTGTTACACATGCGTTATTTATATCAGTTATGCACGTATATGACGATTGCAGTACAGTACGTGCATCTATAAGTGGGAAAAAGGTCGTGCTTCACTTTAAGTACATTTTCGCTTTACGTACATGCTCCGGTTCCATTGCGTACGTTAATGCGGGGTATGCCTGTATACAAGTGCAGTATACAAGTACAGTATACAAGTGCAGTATACAAGTGCAGTATCGAACGTAGTGAATACTTAGATCCATCCATCTTGGGATTGTTGCAGGAAGGGCTTGGCCCGGGTCTATGTGCCAGTTCCTTGAAAGTTTGTGTCCGCATTGTCGGTGTAATTGGGCAAACTGTTGGCCACGCGGGATTTAATAACACGTTTTTTCCAGGCAATTCGCCAAATAAAACCTCAAATTAGTGTTCCACTCCGCCCATGTGATTTGCCTCTAGTTTGATAAACCCCTCGCACAGGTTCGGTTTGAACCACTCAGACAGGTCTCCCTTACAAACCCCACGTAGAGCACGGCTTTGGTGGTAGCCGTTGTGTCTGCTCTGTGAGGGAAGCGACCGTTCCTGGGGTTCCATCGCGGTGAAGAACTTCTCAGGCCGGTGCCTCCGTTCCTGGGGTTCCATTGCGGTGAAGAACTTCTCAGGCCGGTGCCTCCGTTCCTGTTGTTCCAGGTCCACCACGATTCAGATGTCTGCGGTGAAAGAACTTCTCGAGGCTGGTGCCTATTCTGCCGTTCCTGTGGTTCCATCGCGGGGAAAACTTCTCAGGCCGGTGCCCCCCTCACTTGGTCTAGTCGCCGCTCGCCGTTCCTGGGGTTCCATCGCGTGAGAGCTTCTCAGGCTGGTGCCACGGTCCATGTCCTTGGGTTTCCATTCCGGTGAAGAGCTTCACTCAGGCACAGGCTGGTGCCGTCCCGTTCCTGGGGTTCCATCGCGGTGAAGAACTTCGTCAAGCAGGCTGGTGCCGGGGGGTCCGTTCCTGGGGATTCCATCGCGGTAATACCTTTCATTCCGTGCCGTCCTGTTCCTGGAGTGTCCTCGCGGGAAGAATTTCTCAGGGCCGGTGCCCGGCTGCGGGTCCGTTCCTGGGGTTCCACCATCGCGGTGAAGAACTAATTCTCATGCCCGGTGCCCGGGATCCCGTGCCTGGGTCCATCGCGTTGAAGAACGTTTCTCAGGCGCGGTACCAGGCGCGCGGCAAAGAAAATCCTTCCTGGGTTCCCGGCAGCCATCGTCTTTGAAGCACTATCTCCTTCCGGTTCCGTCCGTTCCTGGGTTCCATCGGGTGAAGAACTTTCATGGCCGGTTGCCTAAGAACGGTCTTATGGGGTGAATGCGCAGTGCGCGAGTGAAGAAACTTCTTTTAGGCCGGTGCCTGACCGTGATCCTGGACTGGTTCCAACGGGGATGAAGAAGGAATTCTCAGGCCGGTGCCCCGGAAGGACAAGGGTTGCCTGGCCTGGTTTGGTTCCATCGCGGTGAAGAACTTCCTCAGGACCGGTTTTATGCGTCCAGTTCGCTGGGGGTTCCACGCATGAACGTAAACCTTCTCAGGCACGCGTGTTGCCTTCCGTTCCTGGTGGTTCCATCGCGGTGAAGAGAACTTCTCACGGTCCCCGGCTGCCTCCGTTCCTAGGGGTTCCACCATCGCGGTGAAGAATTCTCACTGGCCGGTTTTTGCACTCGTGCCTCGGGGTTCATCGCGTGAAGGAACTTCTCAGGGCGGTGCTTCCGATTCCCTCTGGGGTCCATCGCGGTTTTGAAGAATTCTCAGGAGGGGCCGGTGCGGTCCGGGTACCGTTCATGGTGGTCCAGTCGCGTGAAGAACTCTCGAGTGGCCTGTTGCCGGATGAGGCGGGGCCTCCGTACCTGGGGGTGTTCCATCGCGAGGTGGAAGAACTCTCACCGGTGCCGTTCCCATGGGGTTCCGGGTGAAGGACACTTCACAGGCAGGTGCGTCCGTTCCCTGGCCAGAATAGTAGAAGTGCAGGGTCTTCACTTGGCCACGGAAGCGTCGTGCTTCTTGACATCATAGCCTCAATCAACTTCCTCAACATAAGAGTAGTAGTTAGCCGTTTGGCAGGTGGCCTTACTGAGAAGACTATGTGGCCCCTGTGTCATCGTAGTGCAGCGCCGTGGTGAATGTTGGTCGTCGCTCCTTGGGGTAGGTAAACGCCATAAACTGAACAAGAAACGAACAACCAATTGGTGAGCACTCAGGACACCCACAATCTGGTTAATTTATGATAGTGAATTAATCAACTTTATTTACAAAATATTATATTAAATAATTGTGTAGTGTAAAATAAAGTGTGATGCAACACAACTTATCCTATACGGAGGGGCTTTCAATATACTCCGGATCAATATATTGGTCTCCTTTCTTAGTCTTGTGTAGGCGAAATCGTGTGGTTCACCGCAAAACGCTGCGCTTTCGGTCAAGCAAGGCTTCTCACTCGATACCGCGCCGAACTCGCCTGACTAATACTGGTTCAGACCCGGCTTCATGCTCTCATTCGCTCCAAGCCTAGTCCCGACGGTCATTGGGAGTGGCCCGGGGGAAGGGGGACCGTGAACGCTTAACCTCCCTTATGCTCATAGCATAGATGGAACTAATACAGCCCTCCTGTTTGCCTAACGTGCGGAGACACTGCTATTTCTGTAGGGGCTGGCGGTGCTTTTTTCTGTCTGTGGAGCTGCTTACATACTTTAGTATGTAGAGTGTACTGATCCCCAATATTTCATATATAGTGCAGCCTGCAGTTTTGTACTGTGCCCTAAGGGTTTTAGTACATATTAACAACCCCTCTCTCTACCCCCTCTTCAATTTGAATTAACAGGGGGATATTTGGTCATTGAACAGCTAGGGCACTGATCCCTTCAAGTGGCTCTGCCTCAGTGCTTTTACTTATAGCAATATTTATGTGATAATACACACATTTCGTGAGTAGAAATGCATAGCAATTCTGGCTAATACCTTACAAACCACAGTGGTTACAGCGTTACAGCGTTACAGCGTTACAGCGGTTACAGCGTTACAGCGTTACAGCGGTTCAGCGGTTCAGCGGTTCAGCGGTTTCAGCGTTTCAGCGTTTCAGCGTTTCAGCGTTACAGCGTTGCAGCGTTACAGCGTTACAGCGTTACAGCGTTTCAGCGGTTACAGCGTTACAGCGTTTCAGCGGTTACAGCGTTACAGCGTTACAGCGTTACAGCGTTTCAGCGGTTACACTGTTGCAGCATCTTGGTTTTTGATTTGTTTACCAATCATACTCGCCTTATCGGTTCTACTGGTGCGGTTTCCAGTAACCTAACTGTTATGTACATCTACCCACGGATCAGCCGTTTCATTGGAGTCATCTGATATTACCTGTTCCATAACTATGAGTCACTCCAGGGCG
>WSYH01011684.1:0-20383 GCA_036426205.1 Ascaphus truei
GTCGTGAAGGGGTTAAGTGCCCCCACATCCCCCCCGCAAGTCCTAAACTCACACCCAGGGCCAAATACCCCCCTCACCCATCCCCGCTACCCACAATAACGCTGGCACGGTGGGTTAACCCATTCATTGCCTTAGCGGTTAGCCGCTAAGGTAATGAAGTGGCTTTTAAATGCCTTTTTCCTGCCTCGGATGCATGCCGGGGGGCTCCGGTGCGGGTATCAGCTCCGGAGACCCCCGGCATCAATCACAGGCAGGAAAAAGGGCTGATTTTTCCTAAGTGTCGCCCTTGCCGATGCTTCTCCTTCAGCAAGTTGCCAACTTTAGTTGGCGGGCTGGATTGGCCATAAAATCTCCAATCTGGCCTGCCGATCAGCACCGAAAAGCTGATCGGGGCTTACTGAATTCAGGCGGGAAAAAAAAGTCCCGATAAGTGGCTTATCGGCAGCCGGGTGGCGGAAAATTTTTTTTCGCAAGAAAAGTTGCCGATAATTCCCACTTATCGGGGCTTACTGAATCAGGAGGGCAAAAAACGGCTATAAAATGCCGAAAAAGCCTTATCGGGGCTTACTGCATGAGGCCCATAGTCGCTTCTGTTACAAATACCAACTCCCCCCCCTTATCAGCCTGTTTTATAACCACACTGGTATCTTTTTGAAGTGTTTTAAGTGTTTCTCTCTCACTTTTGTTCAGGTTATTGTCAAATTTGCCTTCTGACATAGCTAGTTTTTCAAAGTTTCTCTGTACCAGCTGTGCAAAAACATCCAAATGTTTCCCTTTCAAATGTTTTGGGTAAAATGTGGATGTCAATTTTAACCCAGAATGTACCATAATTTGTTTTCCCTCTGAGGGTTGATTGGTCATTTCTTTCAAGGAATCTATTTTTAAATTCTCATTGGTTCTTAACTCTACCTCTTTTTGTCTATAGAATCTTTTGATCGTTAGTTTTCTCAAAAATCTCTGAGCATCTAAAAAGAAGCCGAAGCTGCTTGGACCCACAGTGGGGGCAAACTTCAGACCTCTTTTTATTTCCTGGTTTGAACCCACCTTTCTGGAACATTTTATCTCTTTGGACTTCTCTCTGATCCCTTCTATTGCTTATATGCTTTTCCCCTTCTGAGTCATAATCTGTACTCATTGTTCTTTTTGGTGTTAACTCTATGCTTTCCTGTCTATTTACCTTTGACAGGGAGATTTATGCTGTTTTGTCCTCCAATTATCCCTCTCAGGGCTTTTCCTAGATTTTTTGGTGTGTATTTTCTAGGTTTTTTCCCTTCTTTGGGCTTATCTTTTTTGGGATGAGGTTTTTTAGGGGTTTTTTTCTTCTCATTTTCCTTTTCAGCAATAGGTTCAATTTTTCTGTGAGGACCCTCTTTATAGTCCTCCTCATCTCTTAGGATTTTTTTTACTTTCTTTGTAATGGTCTCTTTCCTAATTTTATCCAATTTATTTTGTAAATTGATATCTTTCACTTTAAAGAGTGTAGTCTGATCTAATTTACCAATCCCCTCTTCAATTTCCTTCACCTCTATGTCAATTTGTGACAAATGGTTTTTTTGCTGATCTATGACCAGACCCATAAGATCATTTGAACATTTTCCCAAAAGGTTATACCACTTATCTAGAAAAATCTCATCCTCAAGATCTATAGATGGATCTTTTTTTAGTCTTAAACCTCTTGGGACTCTCCCATTTAAGATATATTGTTTTAAAAATGTGTAATCCCCCCAAAATTTATATCTTTGATAAGCAACTTCTCCAATTTTTCAAATTCAGCCTCTAAGATATTTGCCTCCCCAAAAATGGGGGCAGTATCTAGATCTAAATTTAGAATGCTTTTGAAGTCCACAGATCTTGTGTGTCTTCTAGAAAAAATAGTGGAGGAGTTGTTATCTATCTCTATATCTTCCATAGTAAAAAAAAGTAGTGCAGCCCATCTAAAAGAAACAAACAACTATAGCAAACAACACTAGATGGCGCTCTAAATACTCTTAATACTCAAAATGTGCATGTGAATACTGATTATATGTAAACAAAAGAACAAGTGAAAAATAATAACAGTGCAAAGTGATAAAATAATATATGTATAATATATATGTATAAAAAGTACAAAAAACACACTCAAACCCTTAGAAGGACTGTTTCAGGGTCCAAACGAACATAGGCAAAGAAGAACCAGGGGAGCAATGGTACCTTAAAAAAGAAATAAACTACATAGTGCAATACTGTTTCAATATGACACAAGTGAAGCTCCCAAGTGTACACTTAATAAGCTAAGAGGTAACTCGGAAAGCAGGGGGGTCCCTGATCCACAAATCAATGCGGTTCAGCTCAGGGGACCCCCTGCTCCCGTACAGTATTATTAAAATACATTAATGCTGCTTCATTACAATAGCAGATAGCCACAAAGGTAAGGAATTATTCTTTATTGATATGGGTGTTTTATTCATAGAGTAGATGTGCAGAGGGTCTCCGGAGCTGAACCGCTTTGGTTTTAGGTCCGGGGACCCCCTGCTTCCAGAGATACAGGCCCCTTTATGGGGTGCCGGTATCGCTCTGCTTTGTTTACATTCCGAGGTCACGTGATCGGGACATTTAAATGCAGAGGGATACCGGCACCTCATAAAGGTTAAACATCATCTCAGGAAGCAAGGGGTCACTGGACCTGAAACCAATGCGGTTCAGCTCCGGAGACCCCCTGCACATCTACACTTTGAATAAAAATTGATTGCAAATATTTTTTATGTTGCCGATGTTTGCGCGAAGAGAGCGGCGGATCTCTCTGCTGCAGACACATCTCGGCAGGGGACGACATATCACAAGGTTATCGGCAGACAGACTGTCTCGCCACCGGCTACTCAGCGTGTTGCTTTCGCAGTGATTCGCCAGGGATTCGGCCCTTCCGGCATACTGCGAGGGCAACACACCAAAATCATGCTGATTTTGAACCCCTGCCGAGAGTACTTTTTCGGTGCTTACTGCATCAAGCCCATAGGCCCAAGAGATTTTGGATTGTATCTTCATCCTGAGATATATGGGATGTTCCATTTGCCTGATTATTAATATTAGTTGTCATTACCCTATTATTGTCCTCCACAAGTTCTACCATATCTTGAAGGAATTGAGAATGTGTATTTCTACCATCTTCCCTGTCATTGTCATCTATCCCATCTTCATGTATTGTAACAGATGGTGTATACATGTCGCCCATTACTTGAATAGATTGCTGCATGCCCTCACATGGCATACCATATGGTTTAGACATTTTTACAATATGCTTCTTGAGGGTAATTTTACGCAAATATTTCTGAAGATCAATATACACATTGAACTCATTGGGTTGACAGACAGGGGAGAAATTCAATCCTTTATTTAGGACTCTCACTTGTGCAGAAGATAAGGGATATTTGGACAGATTATATATCCCTAATTCTTTGAGAGTTTCGACTGTACATACTTTTTCGGGGTATTGGTTTGCTTTATTCCCCCTATATTTACTTTGTTTCGCCCTCCTCCCAACCATGTCACTGGATCTGGAGATTGTGATGTCGTTTGTTTCTTTTTCCGGATCGCTCCTGAAACATGGTGAAAATCCTTCTCCTGTCCAGATGGAGTGGTGGGGATAGGGGGAGTAGAGGGTCCGGGTTCAGCTGCATCTCGCTCACTCAGAATCTGAAAGAGTTGGATAAAAACGAGGTATTGTTATCCTTGTTGTTAACATTCTTTTTATTAGGATATGACAAATCCCATTTTCCATTTCTATTTTCATATGTAAATTTATTTTCATATCTCTCTTTTTTATTTTCAAATCTACTACCTTTGTCTTTTTGAAAATTGACCTTTTTAGATTTTTGGTCATGGTTCTGAGTGTAGTTTCTACCATTAGATACTGGAGGGGGATCTTTAGTTCCCCTCCTTTTATCTTTAGGTTTTTGATATTTTACCCAAGTATTTGTATTAGGGTACTCTTTTGGAGGAACAGTTTCAATCGGTTGCTCAATATTTTCTTTAGGTCCCACCCAATTGTACTGTTTATTCCTCTTAGTCGATGTTATCTCTCAGATATTTTTTCTGTTTCAAATATATTTGACTTGTCTCATACCCTTCCAATTTTTCCTTAAGTTCTTTCACAAAGGTGATGAGTGCATCCTCTGACATCTCACTAATGATTTTCTCCTTTAGCTCTACAATTTGCACATTTAATTTATTACGTGTAATAGTGCGTTCATCTATTAGTAATTGTATTAATACAAGGAACAATCATCCATTATTGTATGCCACTTACTAATGAATTCTTCATTTTCTAAATCATACTGCTGCGGCCCCGTTTATTCTTAAACATCACCGCATTTTTCCTGGATTTTTTTCCGAATGCGACGCACTTCACCGGGTGCATGCCGCATTCATGTTGCGTTCTCAGCCGCGGGTCATGCGCGGGTCATGCGCGGTTGATGCGCGGTTCATGCATTTATTGAGAAGGGATTTAATAGGTTGCAATTCTTCGCGTGTCCGCCAGATGGCAGATATTCATGCATTGTAATGCGCATGCGCTTCAGTAATGTGTCGACTTGCAGGTGTTTCATTTAAAAAAGATACCACAGTGTGCTATTGTAAATTGGCCTTGAGACTGAAGGAAGAGGTTACAATAATGTATCAATTTAGGCTTTTCATCTTAAAGAAAGACAAAGACCAGTTTCTGTTATTCTCCAGAGACCCGCCACCATGAGTGTTCAAGTGCAGCCCGTTTTCCAAAAACCTGACAGAACTTACGCGTATTTGATATGGGCCGCGATTAATGCAACAGATAATAAGATGGCAACAGTTGTTCAAATTTATCAGTATTTTATCGAAAACTATGACTTTTACAAATTTTCGTCAGCTCTTCATGTGTGGAAGCGTGCAATAAGGAAAAGGGTATGTAGCGATCCATGGTTTTATCGTATTGATCCCGAATTTATTGGAGGGTATTGGTGTATATCACCGGCTTTTTCCTGTATCTATGATCATGCAGACGGCAAAAGGCGAAAGGTCGTGTTAAAACCAACTAAGAAATGACAGTCGCTGGCAAGCAATGCGCCAGCACCAGCACCGGCTTCCAATAACGGTCCCACCATCAGTGACAACCCTTTCTGTCAGTCCACGCACGGATACCTGCTGCCTGAGCCAGATTTCGCGTGCAGTTTTGAGCAAGCTTGCATGTACCTAAGCGATTTCCAGCCTCATCAGCTGACTACAGGTGTAGTAGTCCCGCTGCCAACTGTCAACGTGTATGATCAAGAATACTGGACTGGAAGTGGCCCGGCGCCGGCGACAGCTAATTGGGAAATTCAATGGTGAGTATTGCTGCCATATTATTTTCTGTTTTTTTTTATTTTGACAATATCAATGTCGGTGCGATTCAAAAGTCAAGCGATTCTCCTGTAAGCAATATCATTGGCTGAGCGGCTTCTACAGAACTGTACTGCAGATACTGGACAATTGGTGGAACGCTAGGCGCATGCGCATTGGAACCTTCTAGAAACGCATATGCGTGTCATTACATCGACGGTAGGCGTATGCGCATGTGAACAGGAGACGCCCCCCGAGAAAATTATTGGTGGGACTGACTGGGAACTTCTTTAGGGGACTGACCATTACAGTAAAACTTTTCTTTTTGTTTTCCCCCAGAAAAGAAAATGGCTAATGGAGGGATTTCGATGGATAATATCGCTTTGTGTAACAATGCCTGCACATTGCTGAATCGGATTTAAAAAACCACGTACCGGAGTCTACAGTTTAGTGGCCGTTGTTATTGATTAGGATAGAATACCTGAAACAGTATGCTGATGTTTTCCGACTGTACAGTATACAATACTTTTTTATATACAGTATGCTGTGTAATAAACCCGAAAAAATAAAGTATACATTTATTCTACATGTATAACAGTACATACAGTATGTTTCTTCTATACAGTACCAGTACATACAGTCCTGTACAGTACAGTATGTGTCTTCTATTTTTTTTAATACTCTTGTACAGTATCAAAGTAGCCAATGGAACAATTTAAAACAAATCAACATGTTCTTTTATTGGTGGAGTAAGTACAACAACATTTATTTACAAATACTGTACAATGTAAAAACATTTTAAGTACACAGCAATTCAAAACATCAACAGGTGTATGGTTTACCGCTAGTGAAAATATTTATGTACAGAAAGTAAAAACATTTACAGCACCTGTTATTAAAAAAAACTCTTTATTCATAAAATATACAAAACACAACATCTCCTTTATTTAAGTACAGCAGGTCAAACATTTACAGCAGTCAGTCAGGCCTGCACAACTCCAGTCTCAGGGCCTCAAACAGGCCCGGTTTCCAGGACAACCTTGAAACCGGCCTGTTTGCGGCCCTCGGGACTGGATTGTGGATGGTCTGTGTTCAGTGTATAAAAACATTTATTTATTAATACAAGTTAAAACACACAAAATCTCCTTATTTAAGTACAGCAGGGCAAAACATGTACAGGACAGCACAACTGTATGGTCTTACCTGTTATTAAAAAAAAATCTTTATTCATAAAATATACAAAACAAACATCTCCTTTATTTAAGTACAGCAGGTCAAAACATTTACAGTGGGATGGTGTGTAGAACAGTCAGTCAGGCCTGCACCACTACAGTCCTCGAGGGCAGCAAACAGGCCCGGTTTTCAGGATAACCTTTGAAAACCGGGCCTGTTTGCGGCCCTCGGGGACTGGAACAAAACATTTACAAAACATTTTCAACAGTTGAACACTCACTCAAATGCGTACACCACCAGATTGTCCTTCCATGACCGATGCCTTGCATGGCGCAAAATGCCATTAATGCAGTCTCGAACGCATTTAATCTGTAATTGAAAAATAGCGCCGCAATACATCCAGAATGGGTTTTCTTAATTTGTCAGGAAGCGCCTTTTTTAGGCGATTTCCTTTGTAGTTCACTTTGAAGTCCCAGTCGCAGTACAACAAGTAGGACACATGGTGCTTAAAAAGTAACAAGGCATTCTTGTGGGGTACACCAGCACTCATCACCCTATACTTCTCCCTGAGTGCCGGTGGCATACCAAGCAGGCTGATGTCGGGCACCGTATCGATGCGAGCGAATGTAGGTCTTCTGTGAGCGGGTATGCTTGTGGCAGCCGGCGAGGGTAGGTTGTCTGGGAGGAAGCTTTCCTCCTGTCTTGGTCACCGTCTTGTCTCCTGGCGTGGTCTTGACGGGGTTGTCATGTTATCCTCCTCCTCAACGGCATACATGTACACAAAATCTTCTTGGGTAGGGGGTGCGCTTGGTGATGGAAGGTGGTCGATGCTCCCATTCATCACATCAATGCCACCCTCCTGGTCCGGCGTTGGGGAAACAGGGGCATGAACACCGAGCAAATGATGTATCCCCGCTATGTCAGCCTCTATCTTCTCCATCCGTCGATCCATCCGTTGATCCATATTTAGCATCCGTTGCTCCATATTTAGCATGGTCTCCAGAAGCAGATCTATCTTAGCCAGCACAATAGAGTTCCCGGGGATATCCACACTTATCCCACTCAGCATCCGGTCTAATGAGCTTCTTCTTGTGCATGGCGTGCTGTGGACATCTGGGTGGATGGATGCTATGGAGGATGAGATGGGGTTTCCATGGAGAGAAGCGGCAGTGTCATCGAAGAAGGGTGGAGGAGGTGACCTGTGGATATCCGGGAGAGGAGAAGTGGCAGCGTCGTCGAAGAGGGATGGAGAAAATGACCTCTGGATTTCCGGGCGAGAAGTGGCAGAGTTGTAAGCGCAAAGGAGAAAGTGACCTGTGGATTTCAGAGGCACCAGCGGCAGCGTCGTCGAATAGAACTGGTGAAGATGGCCTGTGGGTTTCCGGGAGGGCGGCGGCGGCAGCGTCGAGGATGAGTAGTGGAGAAGACGGGCTGAAGATTTCCGGGACAGCGGCAGCAGAGTCGTCGAAGCGTATGGGAGGTGGTGGTCTGCGGGTTCGATGGGTTGGCTGCCATTTGTTTTGCGGGGAGTGTACATCACTGTATTTCTTCTTGACATAATAAGGCTGATGTCTATTAAAACCATTAGCCTTTGGGGTCAGCAGAAGGTTTTCTTTATTGGCCTTAGCCTGTCGCTTTGGCCTTTGCGTGGAATGGCTGCCTCCTTTCGCTTTTTGTACATGACAGGCACGGCAGAGGCGAGTGGGTTCCTGCATCCGTAGAATCGGGGTTGCTCCATGGAAGCAGATGGCACAATGCAGTATCTGGACAAGGGCAATTTCAGATAAAGATCATCGAGTGGTGGGCTATGCAAAGTGTGTAACCTTTTATGCATGCCGACCAGGTACAGGTGTTGAAAGTGGGCGTACTCAAATGTGAGTCATTAACGTATAAATACACCATCCATTTTGTGGATTCACTGCACATTGAATACACATCAAATAACCATCGAATATACATTCTTTTGTTTGTTTTTCTTTCTACTCGCAGCAATGCCTGTTAAAAAGATTTCCAAGGAGCTCAGCATGCGAATAAAGGAGATGTACACGAGCGGACACCGAATTGCTGCTATCCAACGCTGGTTAGCTACTTCTGGCATCGTTGTGCCAGCAACCACCGCGAGCTATCATGCACACGGAAAAACCAGAGAACGCAAAAGGGCAGCAAGGGTAACTAACGCGTAAGTATATTTATATAGCTAAAAAAAAATTGATATAAAATATTGTACAGTAGATCTACTTTATCTAATTTTATAGTTATTCCGGTAGATTTATATTACAACAGCTTATATTTTTTTTATATTGCTGCATATAAATAGAACAATATATAGTGTTCTGTAGATCTACTGTATCTAATATTTTTGTGATTTCGGTATATCTATATTACAACAGTATACAGTATATATTTTTTATATTGCTGCATATTAATAGAACAATATATTGTGTACTGTAGATCTACTGTATCTAATATGTTTGTGATTTCAGTAGATTTATATTACAACAGTATATATATTTTTTATATTGCTGCATATAAATAGAACAATATATTGTGTACTGTAGATCTACTGTATCTAATATTTTTTTGATTTCGGTATATCTATATTACAACAGTATACAGCATATATTTTTTATATTGCTGCATATTTACAGAACAATATCTCATTGTAGACTATTTTAACACCAAATGATGTGCTGTGCTTGTGGCCTACTGCACTGTAACTTACCGGATTGTATTTCTTTACATTGTAGGGAGACAACACTTCTGGTCGACAAAATAAGTGAGGAGAATGATAAGAAGAGTGCATTAAGGTTCAAATACACTATGCAGGAAAATCACAATCTGACTGTATCCGAGACCAGCATAAAGAAGACGCAGAATTGGATGGAAATATGGACGTGTGAGGTTAGTACTGGACAGTACAGGAGGTAAAAGTGTTGTTTAAGAAACTGTACTGTACCGCTAAAATGATTTATTCCTTGTCATTGCAGAGCGTACCCCATGATAAGGGACGTAAACAAACTCAAAAGAGTGGTCCAGGCCCAGGCATGGATCGACAGTGGGGAAACTTTCCAGGATTGCATCTTCACTGACGAGTCTACTGTGTCGCTGGAGCGATTTGCCACCTTTGCATTCCAGAAAAAAGGTCGCATATCTATGAAGCCGCGGCCAAAACACCCCGTGAAGCTGCATGTGTTGGGTGCCATCTCAAGGCGTGGACCAGGATGCATTGTCATCTTTGAAGGTAAAATATATAAAATATAATGTAGCCTTATGCACTGTACTGTAGTAGTGTGCAGTTTTTTGAGCACTTTTCTTTTCTTGTTATAGGAATCATGAATAAAGCTTTCTTCCAAGACAAAATTGTGCCTGAGATAGTGGAATACATCACGCGCGAGTTCCCAGATGGTCACCGTTTCTACCAGGACAACGATCCGAAGCACACGGCGTCAAGAGCGCATATCCTTGAGCACGGTATCAACTGGGTGAAGACGCCAGCGGAGTAAGTGCGGTAACCGTGTCTCTTATTTTTCCCTCTGTTTTTAATGTGTACTGTATCTCTTAAACTAATTGTCCTTTTTTTCCAATGACAGATCGCCAGACTTCAATCCAATCGAAATGGTCTGGCATCAGCTGAAGGACCATATCAGGAAAGTGGTGAAGCCCTCCAAAAAGGATGAGTTGGCGAAAGGCATACTGAGTTTTTGGAACGATGTACTCACCGTGGAACGCTGCAATAAATATATTGACCACATTGTGACAGTGTTACCCATTGTGATCGCGCGTAATGGGCAAGCATCAGGAAAGTAGTACTGTACTGTAGTATTGTAAGTACAGTTTGATTCAGGTAAGTATGGCACAGATTTTTCTTTCTTAATAGTCAGAGTATACAGTAGTTCCAGTATAGACTAGTTTGACAGTACTAACTGCATACAAAATGCCATAATGCCATAATACAGTATGCACCTACAGTACTGTAACTGCTCAATTTTTTTCTTTCCAGAGAGAGCAGCACCAGCCATCTGGTTACATAGTATTTAACAGTAGTCAGAGTATACAGTAGTTCCAGTATAGACTAGTTTGACAGTACTAACTGCCTACTGTAGTCCAATGTGGAGTAGCTACTGTATACAGTTACACAATGCCATAATACAGTATGCACCTAACTGCTCAATTTTTTTCTTTCCAGAGAAAGCAGCACCAGCCATCTAGTGTAGTACAACACATAACACAATGCCATAATACAGTACGCACATAACTGCACTAATTTTTTGTTTTCTTGTCTTTTCAGGAAAAAAGGATGGACTGGGGGAGAGGGGGGTGTTGTGTACAGTCTAGTCTGTTTGTACAGTCAAGTGTACAGTATATAAACAGCAGTAATGATGTACACAAAACCTCTCCTCTCTCAATGAACTACTGTACTGTACACAGAATAAGGAAGAAGATAAAGACGGAAAAAATCATATTACTATATATATATTATAAATGATATATTATTAAATAATATTATTATAAATGTGCATTATTCATGTTTATCTATGTTTTATAAATGTTTTATAAATGTTTATCCAATTTCAATCTGCCAGAAGAACTTAATAAAGACTGCATTATGTATTATTCATGATTATTTTTATATTTGTATTTTTTGGTTCCTGATAAAATAAAATAAATATTTATTTACATTCCTGCTAATCATAATCATTGACAACCCCCTACACCAAAGAAAAAGAATGAATGACAAAACAACATGAATCAGTTAATGTTTTTTTGAACTCTCAATTCTCACAATGCGGTGCAAATCAGATTTACATTTCAAATTCGAGAAGGGATTTTCAAAGCGTTATCGTAAACAAAGCCTCAAAGGGTTGTGGGGGGTTGGGTGAGTCATGCGCAGTAATCAGCTAGCTCCCATCTCAAAGAGGATTACACGCAGGCGCATGAGGTGATTGACGCTCGGCTAGGGACGGATTAAAAACACAATGACTAGCTTCAGAAAATTAATGATTCTGTGGGGGTGTCTGTCAATAAGAGTTTCAAAACCTTGAGCGAGCCTTGTGTGTGTGCGTTGGGGAGGAGGCTGCATGAAGAATTAGCTGTGCAGCAGTTCAAAGAAATTACATACAGAACAGTAATTTCAAAAGGCAGTTCATCATAATAATTTGATCCCTAAACCCCAAAATACAGTACATAAAAAGCACACAAATCAACCATGTGCAGTCACACGCACAGGGTCGCAGTCAAAAGCTACAGCACAGATTGAATATCGTAATATCAAGATTGTTTTTGCAGGCTTGTGGAGAAAATGACAGTTATTTTTTTTTTGGTCACTCACTCAAGCAAGCAGTGGTGGTTGAAGTTACAGGCGCATGCGCAGTAATCAACTAGCTCCCATCCCAAAGAGGGTTTACATGCAGGCGCATAGAGAGGTGATGCTCTGCTAGGGACTGATTTAAATCACAATGGTAAGAGTTTTATATTTGTATTTTTTGGTTCCTGATAAAATAAAATAAATATTTATTTACATTCCTGCTAATCATAATCATTGATAACCCCCTACACCAAAGAAAAAGAATGAATGACAAAACAACATGAATCAGTTAATGGTTTTTTTAACTCTCAATTCTCACAATGCTGTGCAAATCAGATTTACATTTCAAATTCGAGAAGAGATACATTTGGGGGAATTTGCACCACGCTGCTGTTGAGTGCATGACAGAGAAGGGTAAGGTAGTGTCTCAGGTGCCAGTGGCCCTGTGACTAGGCCTAGAGTACCCCGAGGGCCCAGCTAGGCCCCAACTCACCAAAGATTGTGGTTGCTTCAGGGAAGGCCCCTAGATTGATATGCTTCCCTATTACTGTATGTGTTAGGGACACAGTGAAGACACCGCGCGGTGACTTGTGGCCTGTGTTCTAGGACCAGGCCATCTACATATAGACTCTTAAAGGTGAGACCGTCCAGTGGGAGTTCACCCCACGCAGAGACGGATGCCTTCGTGGACGATGACGTCACTGGATCAGCGGATCCCTGTTTATTGTTCGGCAGTTCCCGGGTGCCGGAGCGCCTGGGCAGGTACTACATCAAGTGCACCAACATTTTACGGGATAACTCTATTCCCTACACTTTTGGTTGGGCCCTAACATTGGGGAAAGGATATCAGGGAAATTGGGGCCAAGCACCCTACGTAGTTTGGGGACACTCAATTGGTTTATTGGGGCTGTGTGTGGGCTATATACTGTGGGGTGCAGATTTCATATTGTTGTTGTTAAAACCCATTATTACATACTGTGAGTGTATTTACTATTGGGTTCCTGTGAGGGGCTTATCCCGCTATGCTGGGATCACTCTCAGGTGGATGCGCTGAACCGAGGTTACATAGTTAGATAGTTACATAGTAGATGAGGTGGAAAAAAGACGTACGTCCATCTAGATTAAACTATGCTAAATTTAAACAACAGATACTTTATCCTATATCTACACTATACTTACTTATTGATCCAGAGGAAGGCAAACAAAAAACCCCAGTGACATATCATCCAATGATATCTCATAAGGGGAAAAATAAATTCCTTCCTGACACCAAGAATTGGCAATCGGATTAATCCCTGGATCAACATCCTTCCCATGTATACGTATTTGGTATATCCCTGTATACCTTTCCCATCTAAAAAGATGTCCAACCTTTTTTTTGAATAAATCTATTGTATCTGCCATCACAGTCTCCATGGGTAATGAAGTCCACATTTTAACTGCCCTTACTGTAAAGAACCCTTTCCTTTGTTGCTGGTGAAATTTCCTTTCCTCCAACCTTAAAGGATGGCCCGAGTCCCTTGTACTGCCCGCGGGATGAACAGTTTTTTTGAAAGCTACTGGTACTGTCCCCGAATATATTTGTATATAGTTATCATATCCCCTCTTAGACGCCTCTTTTCTAATGTAAATAAATCTAATTTAGCTAGCCTCTCCTCATAAGTTAGATTGTCCATCCCCTTTATTCATTTGGTGGCTCTTCTCTGCACTCTCTCTAGTTCCATAATGTCTTTTCTTAGGATTGTTGCCCAAAATTGTACTCCATATTCAAGGTGTGGTCTTACTAATGCTTTATAAAGGGGCATAATTATGTTTACTTCCCTTCCATCCATTGCCCGTTTGATGCAAGATAAGATCTTGTTTGCCTTTGCAGCTACTACATGACTTTGGGTACTATTGCTAAGCCTGCTGTCTACAAGCACTCCTAAATCCTTCTCCATCAAGGATTCCTCCAATATATCTCTATTTAATTTGTGTCGCCTTTTTATTCTTGCATCCCAAATGCATAACCTTACATTTATCTGTATTAAACCTCATCTGCCAATTACCTGCCAACGTTTCCAGTCTCTCCAAGTCCTTCTGAAGAGAAATTATATCCTGCTCTGATTCTATTACCTTACACAATTTAGTATCATTAGCAAAGATGGAGACTTTGCTCTCAATGCCAACCTCAAGGTCATTAATAAACAAGTTAAAAAGCAGGGGTCCCAGTACCGATCCAGGAGTTACTCCCCTCACGACTTTAGCCCAACCTGAAAAAGTTCAATTTATGACAATCCTCTGTTGTCTGTCCTTTAACCAGCTTTCAATCCAGGTGCATATATTATTACTGAGTCCAATTTTCTTTATTTTGTACACCAACCTCTTGTGTGAAACCGTATCAAAAGCCTTTGCAAAATCTAAATAGACCACATCAACTGCATTTCCCTGGTCTAAATTCCTACTTACCTCCTCAAAGAAACAAATAAGCTTAGTTTGGCATGATCTATCCTTCATAAATCCAGGCGATTTAATAATAATTTTGGTTTTCCATTAGGTATCCTGAATATTATCCGTATTAAACATTCAAGTAGTTTCCCCACTATTGAAGTCGATTACAGGTCTGTAATTTCCGGTTGTGATCTAGCTCCCTTTTTAAATATAGACACACAATCTGCTTTACAAACAATCTTGTGGTACTGAGCTGTGGAAATGGAGTCCTTGAATATTAAATATAATGGTTTGGCATTACTGAGCTTAACTCCTTGAGAAATCTTGGAGTATGCCATCGGGGCCAGGTGCATTATTTACTTTAATTTTTCAAGTCGCTTATGAAATTCTTCCTCAGTTAACCATGGTCTTACTAGGAGGTGTGGCTAGCGGCGACTACTATTGAACTTGATCTTCCTGGTAAACACAGAGGCAAAGAATTGTTTAATACCTCTGCTTTTTTCTATCTCCAAGTAATCGCCTACCATCCACAACTGAAAGGGTCAAATATTTCTTCCCATTTTTTTGTGTATTAAGGTACTTTAATAACTTTTAGGGTTGACCTTACTTTCGTTGCAATCCTTTTCATTATCCATTTTTGCTAATTTATGCCCTTTTGCAATTTTTGTTACATTCCTTATAATTCTGATAAAATGTCTCCGTCCCTTGACTAAAGGATCTAATGCCTCCTCTTCTTGTCATTCTCCCCACCGTTTATTACATACATTCGTTTTGACTTATTTATTTATATTATTACCCAAGGTTATACACTGATAAGTGTGCTTTTCTAACAATGTTTAAAGACTGCCCATTATCTTCTACTTTTTCCTTGCAAAAACATCATCCAGTGTATATTGTAGATCAGACCTCAGTTTATTCAAATTTGCCTTTCTAAAGTTTGAGGTTTGTTGAACCCAAGTAATTGTTTTTTGATAATTTTTTCAAATGAGACCATGTTATGTCACTGTTACCCAATGTTCAGGACTTGAATATTGTTATTACTTCTACATTGTTTGATATGACCAAATCCAGAAATTCCTGGGGTTGGTTCCTCGATAATTTGTTGTCATATATGTCTTAAGCACCCCAAAACATTGTTTCCTTTTGTTTGTAACGTTAATCTCATGCCCCAGCAATGGCCAAGGACCAAGCAACAACCCAGGCTCCCAAGGAGCAGGCGCAGGCTCAGTCTCTGGTAGCCAAACAGGTAACAGCAGTACAGGTTGTTCCTTTAGTAAGGGGTAAAGGGGTACACTGTTATTACCTTCGACCACCCAACATGTTTCTCAGCACGAGAAGTGGCTCGCGCTTAGTGCAACAAAGATACGTAGTTAGGAGATAATAGAAACCACGGGTAGGGAGGGGGGAGGGAGAGGAAGATAGATGAAACCTGCTCAATAGGGAAAAGAATAATGTGAGGGAAAGGTGCTGGACTGAGAATTGTGTGAAACAAATCACCATAGAGAAAGACTCAGTTAATATAGCACTCAAATTCCAGGGGTAGTGTGGAGATATTAAAATTAATCTTTAATCAAAATGATTAAAAAAATGGTGCAAACAAAATGGTAAAATAAGAGAAGCATCAGAGGGAGTACACTATAATTAATGCTTGCAGCGCAGGTTTCAGTCAAATACAGTTGCTGCAAGGTATTGTAGTTAGCCAGGTGGCCGAGTCTGTAGGTACTAAACACTAGTTGAGCCTTAGGATGAGCTGTTAATAAAAAATACTTATATATCAAAGAAAACATCCGCCAGCTAATGATTTGAACCAATGTGAGGTGCTAACTAGGTAGGAACAAAAGTGCATAGAGAGAGAGGAACCTAGTATATAAGCACTCCTATTTCACATCTAAATGTATAGTGAATGTTTTAAAATCTCTTATTGTACCAAATAATAAAAAAATGGGGGTTTAAAATAGGTATATGTCATACAGTACGTGACTGTCATTGTAATGTAACTTGGTAAGTTAGGTGATAGAACATATGGGGAACCCTTATGGTTATTCGGGATCCTTTGCTATTATACAGCTGCCTATATAGGACTAGGGCGTCATCAGGCCACTGCTCAGAAAACCGTTCTGTTCCTTTTGAGTGGATCAAAAAATAATCATTAACTATAAAAGCTGTATTCATCACCCTATATGCGTGATTGGTGCAAAGACAGCTGGCAGTTCCCTGGCTGTGGTTAAATGATAGGTGTTAAGCAAAGCACTAGAGAAAACCCCTTTGAGAGTTTTCTTCCCCAATCACACTAGCCTACAAAGTATATTGTTGTGCTTCAAAGATAACCAGGTATCTCTCCCATAGTAAATAGAGTCAATGACAGCTACGGGGTCGTGAATCTCCCTGAGGGCTAAATGCGGAGAATAATTGTAATTTCCTCCGTGGGGGTCTAATACCTGTCTCCTGTAGGAGATACTGTTTTGGGGTGAAAAAGACCCTTTATAACACTTGTCACGTGGGCAACCGGCTGACAAAATATGTGCACAGTGTAGATTCACATCCAAAAAATCATCTGATTCAGTATATATTTATCAAGTTATGTGAGGGGTGGGCGGGAGGGGGGGGGTTAATTGGTATTGGGGCTGTCTATTTAGTGTATACATATGTGCACAGACAAATGGGTGATGGAACAATTAATATACAAGCCTCTGCATCAAGAGGCACTCTTGTCCTTGAGCCTCTTGTGTCAGTGGGTGAAATCCAATTGATTTCTGCCCCAATTCACAAGTATGGTACACGCATAGCAATGAACTATTTCAGATGTTCCCCCCTTCCTCTCCTTGCCTAGATTGGCAAAGTGGTGAAGTGATGTTAGCAGACCTTGTGTGATTTCTGTGCCAGTGACTGATCAAGCACAGTTACTGCAAGCCAGTAGGTGATGAATTGTCACTCGCAGGCCAGCCGGTCAAGGCAGTAAGTGCATGTATACCGATACCAAACAGCTGATGCAAGTTGCCTCTCATTACAAACAGTGCCGTGCGGTTGTGTAGCCCAATCTCGTTACCACCCTACACCCCTACACCACATAACATATGTCTACGTGTGAGTATTGCACACATAGATGTTGGGAATGGTTAGAGAAGGCAATTACTGTGTGCACGGTGATCGGCAAGGGCAGGTAGATAAATCACACACTTTAGCTCTATAGTTAAAACAACTGGGGTTCCCTCACAAAGCTTCCGATATATCAAATGGCCAGATCTAGAGTATTGATCAATGGTATCAATCGTGTCAATCACATAGTGAGACTACAGTTGCATAGTCCATATCAGTGCTGATCATTGATATATCAGCGCTGAATGCTCGAGGGTATGCCTATTGAGCAGTGAGCTTTTAGAAAAAACACAGCCCATACAGCAGGACACTTCGCGGTTTTTGAGTATAAATCCGCAAAATACCTTTATCTAATCCACGGAGAAGCTATATGGAGTGCAGGTACAGTAGTAGCGCGGCAAAACTGCTTGTTCAAATAGAAAGTCCGCGGTGTGTATCAAGAATGGCCAACTTGCGTTTCAAGTTATGCACGCTTCTTCAGGGCAAGAGGGCGTATCAGTTAACAACAGCCAGGGAACTGCCAGCTGTCTTTGCACCAATCACGCAATAGCGGATGAATACGCCTTTATAGCAATGATAATGATTTTGATCCACTCAAAGGGACAGAACGGTTTCTGAGCATGGCCGATGACGGCCTATCTTGATGTTAATAGGCAGCTGTATAATAGCAAAGGATCCCGAATATCCATAAGGGTTCCCCATGTACCAGAGTTACGTTACTAATGACAGTCACGTACTGTTTGACATATATCCTATTTTAAACCCCATTTTTTTATTTATTGGTACAAATAAAGTATTTTAAAACATTCACTATACATTTAGATGTGAAATAGAGTGCTTATATACTAGGTTCCTTTCTCTCTCTATGCACTAATAAAAATACTCCTAAGGAGTCTAAGCTGGAATAATGCCAGCAGTTTTGTTGGTCACAGCTTTTATATAGCAGACCCCAAATGTTGGTCTATATTGTGATAATATCAAATCACTTATAGTCCTATGGATATGGACTGCAGCTAGCAGATATATGCTATAATACTTCCCTCTGGTTAGGAGGGGGGCATAGGTTGGGTTAATATCATACACTTCTGTGGCAAGTAAAAAATATATAGTATATATTGAGGTGTCAGTGCTAAGTAAGGCAAAAAGAAATTGTATCCTGGAGCTTCTATCCACTTAGTAACATGTGGATAGAGCTTGTACAGCAGTAATAACATGCAGTGTCTCTCAACTCCGGTATAGAGGCTTTGCGTGTTACTTTCCTACTACTGCAGGAAACAGTTCCCCCTCAGCTGATCTGCTAAACGGTAAATCTAAGGAGTATTGACACAAAGCACAATTGCTTCCTCAGTCTGGAATGCAGAGAGGTCAATGTAAGTGTATCCTGGAGCTTCTTACTTAGTAATGGAATGCGCACCCTGTCTCCTCTGGTATAGCAGCTGTGTGTCGCGTAGTTAGGAGAGTAAACACACTGTAGGTGAATGATTTAGTGTGCATTGAGTTAACATTTGTACTCTCTACTATAGATTACAAAGGAAATCACGTGTAAATAAGATTGACGTGTGCCTCGTTTCCAAGCCACAAAATGCACATACTGTAGTCAGATACGTAGAATAGTACTGTTCATGTGTCTTGAAATGCATACAGTGCTTTATACAGATGCAGCGGTCGTTATTCGAACATATCACAGAGCCGTTTTCATGTGTGCTGCTGTACTCCACATGGCCAATCACATGGATGATTTGTTTGAATTTCATGGATACCGATTTCTTAGGGTGCAATTCTTCGCGTTTCGTGGCAAAAATGAATGATATGTAATGTGTACAGTACAGCATTGTGTCAATGTGCAGTTGTTTAAATACCAGAACACTAAAAATGCCATTCTGCACGCAATAAAACATGAGTAAACACGCGGTAATGACGTGCCATGACATGGGTATTCCGAGGTATATAACGCGTGATATGTTCGAATAACGGCCGCTACATCTGTAATAAGAAATACACGTATTTCCTACTTCATCCAATGTCTCGAGGAATGAAAATACAGGCTTTCTCAAACCTTTGTGCAACATGTAATTTTATATTTTATTATACAGCTCTCAATTTCTCGAAAGTGCTATTTTTTGGTTCCTGATAAAATAAAATAAATATTTATTTACATTCCTGCTAATCATAATCATTGACAACCCCCTACACCAAAGAAAAAGAATGAATGACAAAACAACATGAATCAGTTAATGTTTTTTTGAACTCTCAATTCTCACAATGCTGTGCAAATCAGATTTACATTTCAAATTCGAGAAGGGATTTTCAAAGCGTTACCGTAAACAAAGCCTCAAAGGGTTGGGGGGGGGGGGGTTGGGTGAGTCATGCGCAGTAATTAGCTAGCTCCCATCTCAAAGAGGATTACACGCAGGCGCAGTGAGGTGATTGACGCTCGGCTAGGGACGGATTAAAAACACAATGACTAGCTTCAGAAAATTAATGATTCTGTGGGGGTGTCTGTCGATAAGAGTTTCAAAACCTTGAGCGAGCCTTGTGTGTGTGCGTGGGGGAGGAGGCTGCATGAAGAATTAGCTGTGCAGCAGTTCAAAGAAATTACATACAGTACAGTAATTTCAAAAGGCAGTTCATCATAATAATCTGATCCCTACACCCCCAAATACAGTACATAAAAAGCAAACAAATCAACCATGTGCAGTCACACGCACAGGGTCACAGTCAAAAGCTACAGCACAGATTGAATATCGCAATATCAAGATTGTTTTTGCAGGCTTGTGGAGAAAATGACAGTTATTTTTTTTTGGTCACTCACTCAAGCAAGCAGTGGTGGTTGAAGTTACAGGCGCATGCGCAGTAATCAACTAGCTCCCATCCCAAAGAGGGTTTACATGCAGGCGCATAGAGAGGTGATGCTCTGCTAGGGACTGATTTAAATCACAATGGCAAGAATTTTATATTTGAATTTTTTGGTTCCTGATAAAATAAAATAAATATTTATTTACATTCATGCTAATCATAATCATTGATAACCCCCTACACCAAAGAAAAAGAATG
>WSYH01011685.1:0-10578 GCA_036426205.1 Ascaphus truei
AGCTTACATAAGATACCTCCATACTGCTAATCACCCAGCTGTGTATTGCATCCATTGTCATGGTTACCAATGGGTCTGAGCTCTGATTGATATGTCAGGGGCAGCAGGGAGAGGGTTTTTAAAGAAGTAAAGCAGGTAGTGCCATACATAAGTGAAACATAATAAAACCAGGGACATATAGGTGTGGGGGAGTGTGGGGGAAGGTTGGCATACGCCGGTGCCATGTTTGACCCCATAGCGGTGCCTGTTAGTTGCAGATAAAAGGTTCGATGGTAGTGAGAGAGTGTCACCCCATGCAGGTAATAGTCAACTTCCCTCTTCTTTAACTTCACCAGATCATTATAAATTTCTGATGGTTTTTCAGGTCTGAGTACCTCATCAAATGGACGTGGGCAGTCTATATACTAACATCCCACACCAGGAGGGCATTGAAGAGATCCGTGACCACTTCAGTAAGTTTGCAGAGCACAAGGGGCCGCCTCCAGAATACTTGTTATTGCTGCTGGAGGTGATACTCCATAAGAACTACTTCAGGTTTGAGAAAACCTTTTATCTGCAACTGACAGGCACCGCTATGGGGTCAAACATGGCACCGGCGTATGCCAACCTGTGTACAGAGAAAAGAGAAGAGGTCCCAGGACAGAGCCCTGGGGTACCCCCACAGAGAGATCAATAGAGGAGGAGGAGGAGGTGTTAGCAGAAGAGACACTGAAAGTACGATGGGAGAGGTAGGATGAGATCCAGGATAGAGCTTTGTTCCGAATACCAAGAGTATGGAGAATATGAAGGAGAAGAGGGTGGTCCACGGTGTCAAATGCTGCAGAGAGGTCGAGTAATATGAGCAGAGTGTAATGACCTCTGTCTTTGGCAGCATGGAGGTCATCAGTTATTTTAGTGAGGGCTGTTTCCGTGGAGTGAGCAGTGCGGAAGCCAGATTGTAGAGGGTCTAGGAGAGAATAGGTGTTGAGAAAATGGAGCAAGCGAGAGAATACAAGACGTTCAAGGAGTTTAGAGGCAAAAGGCAGGAGGGAGACAGGTCGATAGTTAGAAAGACAGGTAGGGTCAAGCTTGCTGTTTTTGAGTTATGGTATGACTGTTACATGTTTGAAGGAGGATGGAAAGGTTCCAGAGCAGAGGGAGGAGTTAAAAATGTGTGTGAGCGTAGGGATTATAGTAGGAGCAAGAGGTTTTAGGAGATGGGAGGGAATGGGGTCAAGAGGGCAAGTGGTAGAGGGAGAAGTGGCGATCCACAGCGACACATCCTCCTCTGAGACAGTGGAAAAAGAGTCAAGGAAGGAAGGAGGAGAGTTAGGAAGAGGTGTAGGATGGGAAGAAGAAACAGAGGGGATGTTCTGACGTATGGATTCCACCTTTTCCTTAAAATAGTCAGCAAAGTCCTGAGCAGAGATGGAGGAAGGAGAGGCAGCTGAGGGTGGTTTGAGTAGAGTATCAAAGACAGAGAACAGTCGGCGTGGGTTAGACTTGTGCATGTTGATTAGTGCAGAAATGTAGGCTTGTTTAGCTTGCGAGAGGGCAGAGTTGAAACAGGATAGCATAAATTTGTAGTGAAGGAAGTCTGCGAGAGTGTGAGACTTCCTCCAGAGGCGT
Organism: Ascaphus truei; assembly: GCA_036426205.1. NCBI lineage: Eukaryota > Metazoa > Chordata > Amphibia > Anura > Ascaphidae > Ascaphus > Ascaphus truei. Next base: position 1,609 of record WSYH01011685.1, read on the forward strand.
TCAGAGGAACGAGTGGAGGAACGCAGCATGCGTGTGTGGGAATTTAGCCAGGGTCTAGGGTTAGAAGGGCGAGTGCGGCAGAGAGAAAGTGGGGCATGTAGATCAAGAGAGGAGGACAAGACAGAGTTGTAGTTCCTGACCAGGTTGTCGGGGTCTGTAGCAGAGCTGAGAGAGGAGAGGGAGGAGCGTAAAGTGGACTCAAAGTCAGGTAAGTGAATAGAGCGCAGTTCATAGATAGATAGTATTAATTTTCAATTGATCCACTTCCTTGCTGCATGAGCCTACGTTCTCCCACCAAACAATCCAACCGGATCTTCAAGACAACACAAAAGACAAAGTGCACCAGAAGTGAATGGCAAATAATGTAATGCTATACGTCATCACACAGGAGCGTTTTCTTATTACATTATTTGCCATTCACTTCTGGTGCGTTGGCTTTCTGTGTGTATATATATATATTATTTTAATTGAGTGATGGTGATTGGTTAATTGACTTTCAGTGTTTGATACATATGTCCCTGGTTTTATTATGTTTCACTTATGTATGGCACAACCTGCCTTAATTCTTTAGATATCCTCTCCCTATTGCCCCTGCCATATCAATCAGAACTCACACCCATTGATAACCATGACAATGGATGAATACACAGCTGGGTGATTAGCAGTATGGAGGGGTCTTATGTAAGCTTAATCAACACATGACATCAGAGCTGCAGGTTTCTTGTGTTAATTTAATTGGGTGATGGTGATTGGTTAATTGACTTTCAGTGTTTGATGTATAAATATGTGGTGAACTGTGTCATTCTCCCTTTGTATCCCCCTGAGGAAGGTCCAATTCTGTAGGACCGAAACATTGGGTTTCTGGATGTATTTTTGCTTTCACTAATACACTTTGATTTTCAACATTGAGTGCTGTCTCTTGTTTACCAATCCTTGGAACGGTAACGTATAACTACATTCTCTATATGGGACGTGCACCTGTGGCTTACCAGCACCTATTGGAGTGCCAACTGCCTTATCTGACTATTACTTTCTTATGAGTTGAGCACCCAGGACTATTATTTTTGCTCCTCTTCAGCATATTGAGTAGAGCATTTTTGGATATTTTTTTCATTACATATCACACTCTTCCTATTGCTTGGGGATTTACACATTGGATCATGGAGGAATTTGCTGATACTGCAGGACTCTTCTCCTCTATCTCTGACACGCTTACCTATAGCGAGGCAGAAATAGCATCCATCAGATATACTGAAAAATTTGATGAGGTACTCGGACCTGAAAAACCATCAGAAATTTATAATGATCTGGTGAAGTTAAAGAAGAGAGAAGTTGACTATTACCTGCATGGGGTGACACTCTCTCACTACCATCGAGAGGGGTTGTTACCCAGAGGGTTCAGGATTAAGAACCAACCAACCATAGGTAGAAACGATCCCGAATTCTGCAGAAAATGGATTGGGATACTCAATAAGTGCTCATTTGACCTTACCATACTGGTAATCGAACAGTCCAGTAAGGAACTGGGGAAAATTAAAAAAGAGATCGATACTATCTATTCCAAACATGGTGATACCCTCAGTGCTGATACTAACACTAACTGGACTGACAAACTGCAGACCACCATAGATGCGTACCGTGAGGGGCTGGTCAAATACAAGCGGGACAAGCTGAAACAGGTTAAGATGGACTACAAAGATCGACGTGTTTATAAGTGGCTTCTGGGGATTGGAGATAGCACACAGAGCTCCTCCAGGGGCAGACGCCACTATACACATACCAGGAAGGCAGCAGTATCTTGTGCAGCATACAATACAAGTGATACAGACTTTTCTGATTCACAAGAAGGCACGTCTGCGGATCCTTTTTTAGGAATAGGTACGACAGGACAAAAAAAAACCCCCTTACCCGACTCCGATACAGGCGGCAGACCAGGAGAGGTGGGTGGAAACCACCGATACCCACTACGGGACTCCAGAAAGGAGAGAGGAGAAAGGGGGGAGAGAGGAAGATGGAGAAGACGGTAGTCTACATCTCCGGTCATGCATTGACTACAACAGAAATTGATGTCCTCCAGAAAGGGTTATCATATGTACCTACACACAAACAGGATCCGTTCCTATGGGAGGTTGATCTTTTCAAGCTCAATAGACAATTGCGTCTAAAAGATTTTTATAGCAAACCTACAGGGGATACATCAACAAGCACCCTCAGGGACCCAATTACTGGGGGCCGTTTCAAGACTAGGAGTTCATTCGATCCTGTGGTCGTGAACCATAACATCACCACATTTATGAGTCTTGTGGAGAGAGATACTAGACAACGTATCAGCCAATACAGAACTAGTTTCCGTAACATGACCAGGGAAGAACATGAAGCACTGAAGTCACTACGGGCGAATACAAATATCATCAAACGCGCAGCAGACAAGGGTGGTGGAATTGTAGTCATGGCATACTCTGACTACAAAAAGGAAATCTCCAACCAGCTTGGAGACGATACTAACTACAAGCGTCTGAAATCAGACCCAACAATGCCGTTCAAGAAGGAGATTGACTCTATCATACAGCTAGGACTCAATAATTCGTGGATTTCGGAGGAAACAGCCAAGTTCCTGATGCAAACATACCCCATTACACCGGTCATTTATATACTCCCTAAAATACACAAATCTCTGACCAAGCCTCCGGGGAGACCTATCATCTCGGCACGGGGGTGCCTGTGTCATCCATTATCACAGTTCTTGGATTTCTACCTTCAACCCATGGTGATGCGGATGGCCTCATTTGTCAAAGATACAACTGACTTCATCCACAAATTGGAAGGCATTTCGCCGGTTACTGCAGATACTATACTGGTAACCATGGACGTGGGCAGTCTATATACTAACATCCCACACCAGGAGGGCATTGAAGCGATCCGTGACCACTTCAGTAAGTTTGCAGAGCACAAGTACCGCCTCCAGAATAATGGTTATTGCTGCTGGAGGTGATACTTCATAAGAACTACTTCAGGTTTGAGAAAACCTTTTATCTGCAACTAACAGGCACCGCTATGGGGTCAAACATGGCACCGGCGTATGCCAACCTGTTCATGGATACCTACGAGAACACCCATTTGCTTACCGATGCCCCATTTGCGGACCGTATATCTAACTACTATCGCTACATTGATGATGTGTTCCTGGTCTGGCGAGGACTGGAAACAGAGCTTCTATCATTTACTGAGTATCTAAACAAAATTCCATGTACAATTAGGTTCACAGCTAGCTACAGTACCATTGAAGTTCCTTTTCTTGATACCATTGTTTATAAGGACAATGGAAAACTCTGCACACGTCTATTCCAGAAGCCCACAGATAGGAACACATTATTACATGCAACCAGCCATCATCCACCACCATTAAAAGCAGGTCTCCCTTTCTCACAACTACTACGTGTCCGGAGAATTGTGAGTGACCCCAAACTAGTGGAATGTGCACTTCTGGAGATGGCCTCTCGCTTTCTAGAGAGGGGATATGATCCCAAAGAAGTCAATAAGGCACTCATCAAAGCCAGGATCCCAAAGAGGGAGGAGCTGCTGTCACCAACAATGAGGACCACTGATTCTGATCGCTGTAAGGTGGTCAGCACTTACAGTACTGCATCTGGACATATCAAAAGGTCTATACAACAACATTGGCATATATTGGCTAATGATCGCAGGATTGGGAAAGACTTTAATGCTCCACCCCTTTTTTGTTATAAAAGAGGCAGAAATCTGGGAGATCTGCTTACACATTCTGATCCCGTTGACAAATACATGCCAGCAAAGACCTGGCTGGCGAGAAAACCGGGGTCATACAGATGCCATGGCTGTACCAACTGCCAGTTTATGCAAACAGGAAGTACTTTTGCTCACCCTCAGACTGGCAAATCTACAAAAATGAAACAATATTTAAACTGTGAGTCTAAATATGTAGTGTACTTCATCAAGTGCCCATGTGGGCTCTACTACGTCGGAAAGACGATGAGAATGTTAAAGGAACGTATCAGTATTCATCGATGTGCAATCAGTAAGGCACTTCTGGGTGCTGAAGATGACGATGATTTGAAACACCAACCGGTGGCACGACACTTCAGGAAACACAGACACAGTTTAGCAACTCTAAGATGCATGCCCATTATACAGGCTCGTGTCCCTACCAGGGGTGGCGACAGGAATAAACTACTATTACAGCTGGAAGCTAAAGCTATCTTTGATTTAAGTACAATGACCCCAAAAGGGCTTAACGAGGATTTTAAGCTAAGTTGTTTTCTTTAGGTCAGATCCTGATGATACCTATGGACATGTGCGTGTGTGGACAATCACATTAATTTCACTGATGTGCTTCATGGTATAATATCCTCTGTTGCTCTCCTTTGGTTAGAAGTCTATGCATATTTATTCATTATTTGTTTACATGCAAGTTCTACGTATTGTGGTATTCCCATATGCACTTATGGTTCATATGACATAGTCTGGCTCTGCCCTCTAGTTATGTCAGTACATTCCATCATGATCCCCACCACTCAACCACACTCCCCCACACCTATATGTCCCTGGTTTTATTATGTTTCACTTATGTATGGCACTACCTGCTTTACTTCTTTAAAAACCCTCTCCCTGCTGCCCCTGACATATCAATCAGAGCTCAGACCCATTGGTAACCATGACAATGGATGCAATACACAGCTGGGTGATTACCAGTATGGAGGTATCTTATGTAAGCTTAATCAACACATGACATCAGAGCTGCAGGTTTCTTGTGTTATTTTAATTGAGTGATGGTGATTGGTTAATTGACTTTCAGTGTTTGATATATATGTCCCTGGTTTTATTATGTTTCACTTATGTATGGCACAATCTGCCCTAATTCTTTAGATATCCTCTCCCTATTGCCCCTGCCATATCAATCAGAGCTCACACCCATTGATAACCATGAAAATGGATGAATACACAGCTGGGTGATTAGCAGTATGGAGGGGTCTTATGTAAGCTTAATCAACACATGACATCAGAGCTGCAGGATTCTTGTGTTAATTTAATTGGGTGATGGTGATTGGTTAATTGACTTTCAGTGTTTGATGTATAAATATGTGGTGAACTGTGTCATTCTCCCTTTGTATCCCCCTGAGGAAGGTCCCATTCTGTAGGACCGAAACGTTGGGTTTCTGGATGTATTTTTGCTTTCACTAATACACTTTGATTTTCAACATTGAGTGATGTCTCTTGTTTACCAATCCTTGGAACGGTAACGTATAACTACATTCTCTATATGGGACGTGCACCTGTGGCTTACCAGCACCTATTGGAGTGCCAACTGCCTTATCTGACTATATATATATATGCAAATACAACTGTATGCTCATCTGCATGTCTTAGGCAGGTCTGCAACCCCGCCTTTCCCCATTATCATCCAGCATACAGCACTTCCACTGCAGCAAGGGATTCTGGGAAATGACATGCAAATGAGCACACAGTGTCACTTTTTGCCTCAAAAACCATTTTTAACATGGTTCCCTATAGGCTTAAGATTGCTGCATGGTCTATATATGTATAGAATCCAATGCACAGCCGGCACACCATATGTAAGTCAATAAGTTTTGGTGCTTATCCCATAAAGCAATAACAGACCATATGATTTGTTGTATAGACCTTTTGATAATGTCCAGATCAGTGCTGTAAGTGCTGACCACCATTACAGCGCTCAAATCAGTGGTCCTCATTGTTGGTGACAGCAGCTCCTCCCTCTCTGGATCCTGCTTTGATGAGATGCCTTATTGACTTCTTTGGATCATATCCCCTCTCTAGAAAGCGAGAGGCCATCTCCAGAAGTGCTACCTCCACTATTTGGGGTCACTCACAATTCCCAGACACGTAGTATTGTGAGAAAGGGAGACCTGCTTTTAATGGTGGAGGATGATGGCTGGTTGCATGTAATAATGTGTGTTCCTATCTGTGGGCTTCTGGAATAGACGTGTGCATAGTTTTCCATTGTCCCTTATAAACAAGGTATCAGAAAAGGAACTTCAATGGTACTGTAGCTAGCTGTGAACCTATTGTACATGGAATTTTGTTTAGATACTCATAAATGATAGAAGCTCTGTTTCCAGTCCCTCGCCAGAACCAGGAAACACATCATCAATGTACGATAGTAGTTAGATATACGGTCCGCAAATGGGGCATCGGTAAGCAATGGTGTGTTCTCGTAGGTATCCATGAACAGGTTGCATACGCCGGTGCCATGTTTGACCCCATAGCGGTGCTGTAGTTTGCAGATAAAAGGTTTCGATGGTAGTGAGAATGTGTCACCCCCCCATGCAAGGTAATAGTCAACTTCCCTTTCTTAACTTCACCAGATCATTATAAATTTCTGATGGTTTTTCAGGTCTGAGTACGCTCATCAAATGGACTGGGCAGTCTATATACTAACCCCCACACCAGAGGGCATTGAAGAGATCCGTGACCACTTCAGTAAGTTTGCAGAGCACAAGGGGCCGCCTCCAGAATACTTGTTATGCTGCTGGAGTGATACTCCATAAAACTACTTCAGGTTTGAGAAAACCTTTTATCTGCAACTGACCGGCACCGCTATGGGGTCAAACATGGCACGGCGTATGCCAACCTGTTCATGGATACCTACGGAACACCCATTTGCTTACCGATGCCCCATTTGCGACCGTATATCTAACTACTATCGCTCCATTGATGAGTGTGTTCCTGGTCTGGCGAGGACTGGAAACAGAGCTTCTATCATTTACTGAGTATCTAAACAAAATTCCATGTACAATTAGGTTCACGCTAGCTACAGTACCATTGAAGTTCCTTTTCTTGATACCATTGTTTATAAGGACAATGGAAAACTCTGCACACGTCTATTCAGAAGCCCACAGATAGGAACACATTATCATGCAACCAGCCATCATCCTCCACCATTAAAAGCAGGTCTCCCTTTCTCACAACTACTACGTGTCCGGAGAATTTTGAGTGCCCCCAAACTAGTGGAGTGTGCACTTCTGGAGATGGCCTCTCGCTTTCTAGAGAGGGGATATGATCCCAAAGAAGTCAATAAGGCACTCATCAAATGCCAGGATCCCAAGAGGGAGAGCTGCTGTCACCACACTGAGGACCACTGATTCTGATCGCTGTAAGGTGGTCAGCACTTACAGCACTGCATCTGGACATATCAAAAGGTCTATACAACAACATTGGCTATATTGGCTAATGATCGCAGGATTGGGAAAGACTTTAATGCTCCACCCCTTTTTTGTTATAAAAGAGGCAGAAATCTGGGAGATCTGCTTACACATTCTGATCCCGTTGACAAATACATGCCAGCAAAGACCTGCTGGCGAGAAAACCGGGGTCATACAGATCCATGGCTGTACCAACTGCCAGTTTATGCAACAGAAATACTTTTGCTCACCCTCAGACTGGCAAATCTACAAAATTAAACAATATTAAACTGTGAGTCAAATATGTAGTGTACTTCATCAAGTGCCCATGTGGGCTCTACTACGTCGGAAACGATAGAATGTTAAAGGAACGTATCAGTATTCATCGATGTGCATCAGGAAGGCACTTCTGGGTGCTGAAGATACGATGATTTGAAACACCAACCGGTGCACGACACTTCAGAACACAGACACAGTTTAGCAACTCTAATGCATGCCCATTATACAGCTCGTGCCCTACCAGGGTGGCGACAGGAATACACTATTACAGCTGGAAGCTAAAGCTATCTTTGATTTAAGTACAATGACCCCAAAAGGGCTAACGAGGATTTTAAGCTAAGTTGTTTTCTTTAGGTCAGATCCTGATGATACCTATGGACATGTGCGTGTGTGGACAATCCACATTAATTTCACTGATGTGCTTCATGGTATATATCTCTGTTGCTCTCCTTTGGTTAGGTCTATACATATTTATTCATATTTGTTTACATGCAAGTTCTACTTATTGGGTATTCCCATATGCACTTATGGTTCATATGACATAGTCTGGCTCTGCCCTCTAGTTTTGTCAGTACATTCCATCATGTCCCCACCACTCCCCCCCACTCCCACTCCCCACACTCCCCCACACTCCCCACACCTATATGTCCCTGGTTTTATTATGTTTCACTTATGTATGGCACTACCCTGCTTTACTTCTTTAAAACCCTCTCCCCTGCTGCCCCTGACATATCAATCAGAGCTCAGACCCATTGGTAACCATGACAATGGATGCAATACACAGCTGGGTGATTACAGTATGAGGGGTATCTATGTAAGCTTAATCAACACATGACATCAGAGCTGCAGGTTTCTTGTGTTATTTTAATTGAGTGATGGTGATTGGTTAATTGACTTTCAGTTTTTATATATATGTCCCTGTTTTTATAATGTTTCACTTATGTAGGCACAACCTGCCCTTAATTCTTTAGATATCTCTCCCTATTGCCCTGCCATATCAATCAGAGCTCACACCCATTGATACCATGACAATGGATGATACCAGCTGGGTGATTACAGTATGGAGTATCTTATGTAAGCTCAACACATGACATCAGAGCTGCAGTTTTCTTGTGTTAATTTAATTGGGTGATGGTGATTGTTTTAATTGACTTTCAGTGTTTTGATGTATAAATATGTGGTGAACTGTGGTCATTCTCCCTTTGTATCCCCCTGAGGAAGGTCCCATCTCTGTAGGACCGAAACGTTGGGTTTCTGGATGTATTTTTGCTTTCACTAATACACTTTGATTTTTCAACATTGAGTGCTGTCTCTTGTTTACCAATCCTTGGAACGGTAACGTATAACTACATTCTCTATATGGGACTTGCCACCTGTGGCTTACCAGCACCTATTGAGTGCCAACTGCCTTATCTGACTATATTATATAATATATATATATATATATATATATATATATATATATATTATTGATTATATATATATATCTACTTTA
>WSYH01011686.1:0-20380 GCA_036426205.1 Ascaphus truei
CTTACTGTTTACAGTTTCTCTTTTATGCCCCCGAGCTCTCTTCCCCGCATAATAACCCTCTCTGTTTCCCGTCCCTCTGTGCTATCTTTACTATCCCTTGCAAACCTGATCAGCTGTTATGCGAGCATATATACCTCCCCAGAACCTGAACCAGCTAATTCTTGCAAGTGTACCCCCCAGTTAATGTCTCCTCGTGTCTTCAGCTGAATCTCTCAATTCCCCCAGTCCATATTACTGCCCTACATACCCCCCGTATTCAGCTAATCCCTAATTACCCATCATAATTACTGCCTAATATCCCCACATAGTATTCAGCTAATTCCCATATTCCCCCAGTCCATATTATGACCTACATCCCCCTCCATGTATTCAGACTAATCCCTAATTCCCCACCATCATTACTGCCTACATACCCCATGTATTCAGCTAATATCCTAATTCCCCCCAGTCCATATTACCGCCCCACATCCCTCATGTATCAGCTATTCCCTCGCATCCATATTAACGCACTACACTCCCGTCATGTTATTAGTATTCCCCAGTCCATATTACGCATACATCCCCCCATGACCACAGCTCATTTCCTAATTCACCCCAGTCACTATTACAGCCTCCCTACATCCCCCATGATATCATCTAATTTTCACCCAGTCCACTATCATCCGCCTAACAATACCCCCCCATTTATTCAGCTAATTCCCACCCATTCCATTTTACACACCGCGCTACAATCCCATCATGTATTCAGCTAATTCCCTAATTACCCCCCAGTCCATAACTGACTACATCCCCCCATGTATTAAGCTAATTCACCCATTCAAGTTACCGACCGTACTCCGTCATGTATTCAGCTAATTCCCCAGTCCATGTTTACGCCCTACATCCCTTCATGGTATTCAATTAATCCCGAATTCCCCTAGGCCATTTAACTGCACCTACATCCCATGTATTCCATTTAATTTCCACTAATTCCCACGTCCATATTACTGCCCTACATCACCCATATTCAGCTAATTTAACTTTCCCCAGTCCCATATTACCCGACTACATCCATCATGTATTCAGCTAATTCCCCCAGTCCGATACTACCGCCCCACAATCCCTCATGTATTCAGGCTAATTCCCCATCCATATTACTGCTACATCCCCCATGTATTCATCGAAATCCCCATCCATATATCGCCACTCCCCTATCAGCCTCATGTATCAGATAATCACCCAGCCCTCTTAGAAATAATCCCCACAGTGTATCCAGCTAATTCACTAGTTCCCCCAGTCAGATTACCGCCAGACATCATCTCAGGGATTTCAGCTAATTCTAATTCCCCCAGTCAATATTAAATGACACATCCCCCAGGGATTCAGCTAATTCCAACAGTCAATATTACAGCCATAATCCCCGTCATGTATTAAGATAATCCCCAAGTACATTGTAGAAAGAAAGAAGTGAAATTCAAGGGTAGGCCTATAGCAGAAAGAACGAAGAAAAAGAGGCACATAGAGGACAGAATCTTTCTAGCTTTCTTTTGTTATCTTTGTTATCCTTCCTATCTGCCCTGCAATGTGCTCGCCCCTACACCCCCCCAACTCGTTCCGTCCTTCGCTCACTTCTCTCCTTACTCCCCACCTACCTACATCCCCTCAGGTATTCAGCTAATTTCCCCAGTCCATAGTACCGCCCTAACATCCCAATACCCCCAGTATTCAGTAATCCCCCGTCCATATTACCGCCCTACCATCCGCAGGTATTCAGTACTAATCCCCAGTCCATATTACCGACTAAAATCCCCATGTATCAGTAATTCGCTATTTCCCCCAGTCCATATTAGCCTATCCCCATGTTATCATGTATTCACTAACTTCCCCCAGTCACAATATTAACGCCTACATTACCCCTCATATTCAGCTATTCCCCAGTCCCTTTACCGCCCACCCCATGTATGCAATTACATAAATAACACCGATCATGTTAAGTCATTCCCTCCAGTCCATATTACCTGCACTAATCCCCTCATTGTATTGCGAACCCAATCCCCCCAGTCATATACAGCCCTAAGCCCCTCATGTATTCAGCTAATTCCCACCCAGTCCATATTGACCTGACCTACAATCCCCCTCATGTAGTCAGTAATTCACCCAGTATTACCCCTACATCCCGTCATGTGATTCAGCTAATTCCCGCAGTCCATATTACGCCCTACATCCCTCATGTATTCAGTAACTTCCCCCATACATATATCGGCCCTACATCCCTCATGTATTCAGCTAATTCCCAGTGCCATATTACGCCATACATCCCCAGATTCAGCTAATTCCCTCATCCAATTACCCCTACATCACGAATGTACTGCATTCCCTACATACCTTAGCTCATTATCTATGCTATTCAGCTATTCCCCAGTCCATATTAAACTGCCATACTCCTCTCCTATTCAGTACTTCCCATCTAGCCCAATCCCGCCAATTCAGTAATACCGTCCACATCAATACTCCCCTCATGTATTCAGCTTAATCCCCCAGTCCATATTATGCCCAATCCCCTGGTATTAAATCAGCTAATTGCCCCAGTAAAGTTCCAGTATTTACAACTTTTCAATTCCACTCATGTATTCAGCTAATTCGCATCCTAGTATCTGCCCACATCCCCCAGTATTGCTATCCCAGCCAGTGCTGCTACATCCCTCAGATGTATTTCAGCTAATTCCCCATCCAATGCTATCCCCCATGTACTAATCTAACGCCCAGCATATTACGATTCCCTCTACTGTTTCAGTCCCTAGTCAATTTAGCTAATTCCCTCCACAGTCCCCCAGTATATTACTGGCCTCACATCACCCATGTATCAGTAATTCCCCCAGTCCCAGTATAGACCTAAACCCCTCATGTATTTCGATATTTCACCCCACACAGTCCATATTACTAGCCCTACATGACCTATGTAATTCGTAATTCCCCCAGTAAATATTACCGCCCTGACATACCCTAAGTATTCAGTTCTCTAATTCCCCAAGTCATATTACGCCCCTACATCCCTCATGTATCAGCTAATTCCCCAGGTCCATACTACAGCCCTAAATTACCCTCATGTATAGCAATCTAATTCCCCCAGTCATAAATTAACGCGCCCAACATCCCTCATGTATTCAGTATCCCCCAGTCTAAATCATACCGGCCCTACATCCCCTCAGTATTCAGCTAATCCTCCCCAGTCATATTACGCCCACACTACCCCCATGGTATTCAATGCTAATCCCAGTCCATATTACCTGCCCTAACTCCCTATGTATTCAGCTAATTCCCCCAGTCCATATTACGCCTACATCACCTCATGTATTAAGCTAATTCCCCCAGGCATTACGCCTATCCCTACGTTCACATTCACCAGCATCCCCCATACATACCTCATGTATTCAGCTAATTCCCCAGTCCATATACGCCATACATCCCCTCATGTATTCAGCTAAATATTCCCCCGTCCATTTATTACTGCCCTACATCCCCCATGTATAGCTAATTCCCAGTCCCTAATGCCTCTCCTATGATTCCAGTAATTCCCCAGCATATTGACATGCCCCGTAATTCAAATTACCACGTCATAGCCTACTTCTGAGCTTAATTCCAATCCTAGAGCCCTCATCTAATGTACACATTCCCTCCATATTGCTATCCCTCAGTATATAATTTCCCCCAGTCCTAGTACTGCCTACAGTCCCCTCATGTTCAGCTAATTCCCCCAGCCATTACGCCCATCTCAGTAATTCATAATCTCCCTCCATAACCCTACATCCTACATGTAACAGACTAAGTCCCCAGTCCATATTATCGCCACATTCCCTCATGTATATATCAGCCATTTCTGAACTAATCCCCACGTTGCTACAATTACCAGCCATTGACCTAAATCCCTCAGTATGTCAGTAATTCCCACAGTCCATATTACCGCCCTACACCCCATCGTATCAGCATAATCCCCCAGTCATATTCGACGAACATACATCCCTCTCATGTATTAGCTAATTCCACCCAGTCCATATTACCTGCCTAGCATCCATACATTATTCAGCTAATTCCCACCAGGTCCATATGACGCGCCTACATCCCCATGTATTCAGGCTTAATTCCCCCAGTCCATTATTACTGCCCTATAATCCCCTCTTATGTATCAGCTAATCCCCCAAGTCCATGATAGCGCCTAAATCCCACCACATGTTGTCAGCTAATTCCCAGTCCATATTACTGCCGCTACATCCCCTCATGTATTACAGCTAATTCCCCAAGTCCCATATTACGCCCCTACATTCACTCATGTATTCAGCTAATTCCCCCCAGTCCCATATTACTGCCCTACACCACCTCATTGTATTGCAGCTAATCCCCAGTCCATATTACGCCCTACGTTCGTGTTCCCCATCTCAAATTTTGCCCTAGTATTCAGCTAATTCCCCCAGTCCCATATTACCGCCGACATCCTCCTCATGGTATTCAGCAACTTCCCCCAGAGTTCCATATTAGCCCTACATTCCCTAGTATTCAGCAATTCCCATCCTATAGCTACATTCCTCATATCAGCAAATCCCCGTCCATTTCCCCATCCCTATGTATAGCTAATTCCCCAGTCAGATTACATGCCACATCCCCTCATGTATTACAGTAATTCCCAAGTACATCATTAACGCCCTCTACATCCATATTGTATTCAGCTATTCTCTAATGCCCCCAGCCCATCTCTCTCCCCCTAGCCTTAACCAATTTATTGTTGCCCCAGTTCTAGATGGCACTTCTTATCTCTTTTGAATGCCCTCCTAATCTTCATAAGTAGGACCAGGAATGGTTGTATTAGGAGGAATAAAGATGCTCCCTCTATGGGGGAACTTCAGAGATATTTGCGTCGGAGGGTGACAGATCCACCATTGGGTTCGATCGCAGATCTATCTGCTGAGACTCGTTCATTCTGCTGTACGTACTGTTATGTTAAACCTTCAGCAAACAGAACGCTTTTTGGGAGGTCCTTGTAGTGAAGACCATTACGGTACTCCCTATTGCTGCAGCGGGCGTGAGAGTGCGAGGGGCAAAACGGTCATGCCTTCTGCCTCCCATTGGTTGAAGCTCAGAACCTTCAGCAATAGATCTCAGCGTTATGAATTGACAACAAGCCACTTAATCCTTAAAACCCTAATGTGTGTAAATAAAGTAGAATAAAAAAAACCACCCATATAACAGAAACAGTCATTATGAAATGCATCCTGCGAGTATGTTTTAAATTTGTGGGAAAGTGGGAATGCGCAGCACTGAAGGGGGGGGGAAACTACAAGGGGAGATTTTTCCAGGAGCCAAAGTCGGGGGCTCTAGAGGAACACAGGACTGCTGAGTTGTTACAGAGACTATTCAGTACAATTAACAATGCAAGTCCGGGTCTAACACTTGACTACAATATTGGATTAAAACAACTGTGGCCTATTACTTGGAAAGGCATCTTTTGGGTGAGAAAAATTGATGCACGGAATCTACGTTAAATGCTGATGGTGATACACATGAAGTATCCATTCAGGTGTCACATGTCATTTGTTTTAATGTTTGAGGGCGAGCGAAATAGACACCTTAGGCCCACAGATGTGACTGGTGTGGTACTCAAAAAGGATGGTCTGTGCACCCCCCCCCCCCCCAGGAGAGAATGGAACCACAATCTTCCGCCAAGTGTATTTTGCGGAACACCTAAAAGTACTGTTAATAGTGTTAGTGCTTTATTTAAATTGTTTTGTATCAACCAAAAATGATTGCCAGCGCGGGACGTTTAATTATATAGCATTAATAAAAACGAATTATTTTGACAAGTATGGTGTTGTATAAATACTATTGCGCGCATATTTAAATATTACTATCACTAGTTTACAGTTTAAAAAGAAAAATTAATGGTGACATATCTTTATTTATATACGCACGCACGTTACCCGCGATACATAGGAGGCAATGCAGTACAGGAATTTATAATCCAATAAGTGAGCAAAAAAAGTCAGGACACTGGGAAAGGAAACCCCTTGCCCCTGAGAGCTTACAATCTAAATGGGAGACTTCCAGAGACGAGCAGGTGGGGGATAAGTGCAGTAGGATGGCAGTGCTTGGCCACAATGTGTGGTAAGAGCGTTGTGGTGTGGGACGTAGCTTAGGTTTTCGTTCTATTGAATAAATGCTTCATTTAAGTGGTGGGTTTTTGGTTTGAACCTTACAGTAAGATGGGGGGACAAGTGGCTGGCATATACGGATGTGTTTGAGTTCGTACAGGTAAGGGGCATGAGGAAAGGGTTAAGGCCGAGAGCAAGTGAGTAGTAGAGGAAAGGGGGAAAGGAGGACAGTTGTGGTAGAGCACAGGAAGACGAGCAGGGCCCATAGCGAGAGACAAGCTGATATGAGGGAAAGCAGAGCAGGATGAGTGGAGAGTTATTTGAAGGTCGCAGGGAGGAGAACTTGTGGTGTGATCGAAAGTGATGGGAAGCCAGGAGAGGGATATATAAGGAGGGAGATGTGAAGACCGGTTTGGGAAAGTGAAATGAAATCATTTCTGCGTAGAATTTTGCACTAGATTGCAAAGGAAAAAGTTGTGTGAGGCAGGAAGAGGGTTGTTAGCAGTATGTATAATATCAAGGCAGGAGAGGATAAGGGCATGGATGACAGTTTTGCGTATATGGAAGAGGAGAAGGGTAGAACTTGGCACCTATTACGAGGAAGAAGCAACACATTTTTAGCCATTTTCATGCCAATGGTACAACACATAATTCTGTTTTTAACTTGAATATCAAAAGGTATTCACATTGATGCAAACAAGTCAATTCTTTCAAACACCAATTATACGTCCTGGTCTAAAGCCAACAAACAACTTAAATACAACGCACATTGATCAAACGTACTTTACTCACTAAAGTGACTACAAAAACTTAATCATGATTATTTAAATGATCTTAGTAACAGCCCCCACTGAATTCTTTGCTAACAGAACTCAGTATTTTATTCCATGTTATATCTGTGCTCGGGCAAGAATAAGGAAACCTAGGGACATCCACATTCTTCACCTTTGATCTAAACAGTTCAGTGGTTACCTGCCCTCTGGGTACAGTAACATAACGTCTCTTGTTATGAGGAGGAATCAATAGTGAGAAGGGCCTGGCTGCCTAAAATATATACGTATAGGCAAGTAGCTGCATCGTCTCCCTTCCTTGGTAAATGTGTGTACAGTTCCCTTTGATGCAAGACTAGCCTCAACACATGCCTTGTGGGAGACCCTCCTGGCAGTGAGGGCTGTTGACAATAAAGGCAGGCTACATTAGCTTAACATGTTTAACAATTAGTATTTACATGATAGGAGCTATAACAGAGAGAACTTCACCGATCAAATGATGGGACTTCTAGAATGGCTGTCTTAGGAAACAGGAGGTTGTCGTTCTGAGTTGATGGCTAACGTGTTTAATTTCACTGACGCTGGCCATGCTCTACTTCTGCACACCCACATACTGTTTCCCCAACACCTACTCCCTCAACATATACCTGCATCTACATGCTATACTTCCGCAACACACTACGTACTGCTTCCCCAACCAAACTCCCTCACACATTACTGCTACTATGACTTCTGCCCACTCCCACTTACTGCTTCCCCAACACCAACTCCCTCACACTTACCTGCTCTCACTGCTCTATTTTGCACACCCCACTTAATGCTTCCCCAACCCAACTAACTCTCACAATTACTGCTCTCACTGCTCTACTCTGCACATCCCATTACTGCTTCCCCAACACCAACTCCCTCACACATTACCTGCTTCATCGCTCTACCTCGCACACTCAAACTTACATGCTTCCCCAACACCAACTCCCTCACACATTACCTGCTCTCACTGCTCTACCTCGCAACTCCCACTTACTGCTTCCCAAACCAACTCCCTCACACATTACCTGCTCTCACTGCTCTACTTCTGCCACACTCCCACTTACGCTTCAAACCAACAACCACTCACACATTACTGCTCTCATGCTCTACTTAGGCCAATCCCACTACTGCTTCCCAACACCAACTCCCTCACACATTACCTGCTCCCAAAGCTTACCTCCGCACCTGCACGTACATGCTTCCCCAACTCCCTCACACATTACCTATCAATGCTTACTTCCGCCAACTCCCCACTCTTACTTCTTCTCCAACACAACTCCTCACACATTACATGGCTTACTGCTCTACCTCCCACCACTCCACATACTGGCTCCCAAATCCCTCACATATTACGGCTTCACTGTCTCACTCTACGCACACTCCCACTTACTGCTTCCCCAACACCAACTCCCTCACACATTACCTGCTCTCACTGCCTTCTACTTCTGCCAATCCCACTTACTGCTACCAACACCAACACCTTCACACATTACCGCTCTCACAGTCTACCTCCGCACACTCCACTTAATGCTTCCCCATCCCCACAACATACCTGCTCCCCTGCATACTTCTGCACACTCCCACTTACTGCTTCCCCAACACCAAACTTCTCACATACCTGCTCTCACTGCTCTACTTCGACACACGCACTTACTGCTTCCCCAACACCAACTCCTCAACATTACCTTCTTCCACTGCTTATTCTGCACATCCCACTACTGCTCCCAACACAACCCTCCACACATAATGCTTCAAGCTCTACTCTGGCACAATCCCTACTGCTTCCCCAACACCAACCCCACACATTACCTGCTCTCACCTCTACTTTGCACATCCCACTTACTGCTCCACAAACCACACTCCCTCACCACATTACGCTTCACTGCTCTACTTCTGCACAATCCCACTTACTGCTTCCCCAACACCAATCCCTCAAACATTACCCGCTCTGATTATACCTCCAACATTCCTACGTAATGATTCCCCAAACCAACTCCCTCCACATTACCTGGTCTCACAGTATCTACCTCCGCACACTCCTACTTACTGTCCAAACACCAACTCCTCACAACATTACCTGGCTCCACAGCTCTAACTCCCACACTTACTTACTGATCCCCAACTCCCCCTACACATTACCTGCTCGCACTGTCTACTTCTGCACAATCAACACTCTTACATGTTCCCCAAAACCAACTCCCTCACACATTACCGCTTCACTGCTCTTTCTGCCACACTCCTCATTACTGCTTCCCCAACACCAACACACCTCAAATTACCTGTTCTCACTGCTCCTAACTCCACAACCCCTACTGTCAAAATCCCTCACACATACCTGCTCTCACTGCCTTACTCTTGCACACTCCCACTTACTGCTTCCCCAACACCAACACCTTCTCACATACCCTGCTCTAACTGCTCTACTATGCACAATCCCACTTACTGCTTCCCCAACACAAACACCTTCTAACCATTATGTCTAACAGCTCTACCTCCGCACACACCTACGTACTGCTCACCAAAACAATCACCTCCTACAACTACTTCTCTCAGCATCATACCTCGCCACACTCCCAACTACCTGCTTCCAACAAACCAACACCTTCTCAAATTACCTGCTCACACTCTACCTCGCACACACCTACTTACTGCTTCCCCAACACAAACTCCCTACCTTACCTGGTCTCACAGCTCTACCTCGCCAACTCCACTACTGCTTCCCAACACCAACTCCCTCACACATTACTGGTCTCACAGCTCTACCCGCACACGCCCTACTTATTGCTTCCCCAACACCAACTCCCCACACATTACTGCTCTCACAGCTATACCTCCACACACTCTAACTTACTGTTCACCAAACTCCCCACATTACCTGCTCTCACAGTATACCTCCGCACACTCCCACTTACTGCTTCCCAACACCAACTCCTCACACATTACTTGCTTCTCACAGCTTCTCCGCACAAATCCCTTAGCTCCCCAACACCAACTCCCCCACACATTACCTGCTCTCACCGCTCTACCTTCGCAAACTCCCTTACTGCTTCCCAACACCAAACTCCTCAACAATTACCTGCTCTCACAGTCTACCTCCGCACACAACCTACTTCTGATTCCCAACACCAAATCCCTCACACATTACCTGCTCGCACAGCTCTACCTCCGCCACTCCACTTACTGCTTCCCCAACACCAACTCCCTCACACATTACCTGCTCTCACAGCTCTACCTCCGCGCAATCCCACTTACTGCTTCCCCAACGCCAACACCTTCCTTGTTAAAGTTTGATATTTTATTGTTTTTGTCCTCCAACCCTATTGAACTGCGCTACGGAATATGTTGCATGTTATAACCAAATTATACTAATAGTAATTCAGATTGATTGCTAATCCCTTTAAAGATGCAATCCCGTATAGCCAGCCCAACCAACAGCCTTTGGTAAACAATTTAACAGTCTAATTGGCTTCCATATATTAATCTAACAACGCTCGAAGCAAAGAAAATGAGGACTTTGTTGTTTCTCTGAAAATTAATTACAAATGGCATTTCTTAGGGGTCTGTGAATGGGGAAGAATTTGTAACTGAAATGTTTTCTTTATCCTTATCCCACCGTGTCCTAATCCGACAGCCAATAAAAATGAGACGAGAGGGGTCTTTGCCTGGGAAATTACTTGCTGAACACACCCTGACATCAGACGAGAGGGAGCAGGCAGAGGAAATCAGCCCCCTCTCAAATCTCTGCTCACAGTGTTTACAAACCAACTCTAAAATAATTAAAATGTAGTTATGTGTCAGATGTGGGAATAAAAGCAACCTGACCTGTTGGGGGGCTTGATGACCGGAGTTGCCCACCCCATCTCTAGGGGATGAATGGGCTAACCACTGGGAAGTGGACCCCAGACTTTAGTTTTCATCAGCTGGGAGGCTGCTGAAGTGATCACATTATTGTAAATGTCGGGGGTCCGGGGAAACTATTCTGCCACTGAAATATCTGTCTGTCTGTCTATATATCTATCTGTATATCTATCTACTGATCTCAATGTCCTGTATAGCTCATACACAGAACAAACCCTGCTCCTATGGGCTTCTATCACTTTAAAGGTTAAAGCAGCAATCTCCTCCCTCCCCCGCACCCCAAATTACGTTTTGTTTACTGTACATGAATCAGGGAGTCCCCTGGAGCTGAACTGCAGCACTTAATGCTGCGGAGACCCCTAGACTGCCCAGAAACCCTTTTATACTCTAGCCAATACTTGCACGGAATTAGTTTTTGGGCTGGGGGATCACCCAATGCCTGTCATGTCATCTTACGATGATGTCAAAGCTTTCTATTGGTCGCCAGACTGAGGCTGACCCCATTTTTACAAAGTCTGAGGATATGGGGGGTCATTGGAGCTTTGATTCCTGGTCTACAGGTCCCGGGATCCCCTTGCTTCAAGCAAGGTTAGACAGTGTGTGTGTGTGTGTGTGTGTGTGCGTACATCGTTCCCGGAATGATCACATGACCGCCCAGCCCTCCGGCTGATGTACAGCAAACGGAAGTAGAGGGGGTTCCACTTCCACTTCTCATCGACCCGACTTCTCCAGCGGAGGGCTTAACCCAGAGGCGGGCAACTCCAGTCCTCCAGGGCCACCAACAGGTCAGGGTTTTGAGGATATCCCTACTTCAGCACAGGTAGCTCAATCAGTGGCTCAGTCGGGTGGCTTGCAGCATCCCCTGGCCCGTCCAAGAAGGACTTACTGACCTCTCCGAAGGGCCCCTCTAGATATGTTCAGTTGACCAAAAGTCTGAGAAACAGTGCTGAGTGCCAACTCTGATTAACTTTGTCATTCACTAGCAGAGGAACTGTCCGTGATGCTCAACCAGATGTCATTTTTTGGCTTTCTGCTTCTTTCTGACAGTATCTACCAGTTCTTTTTTGACTGCCGGTCCGAACCACATGGATAGAATTGTCTTATCCCTTTTTTGGCTCTTTGACTTTTTTGACTATTAGTGTAAAGACAGTCCTCGGTTATCCAACGGAATCCGTTCTGGAAGTAGCGTTGGATAGTGAAACCGGTGTAAAGTGAGTCCCATGTTAATCAGTGGCGGTGAGCGTTGGATAACACTCTGGCGTCGAAAAACGGCCCTTAGGGTTGCATTGTAAAGCGTTGGATATGCCATTCGTTGTAAAGTGAACCGTTGGATAACGAGGACTACCTGTGTGTACATCCATTTACAGAGTGGCTGCTTATAAATCTCGGGCGCATTTAAACGTGGTTCTTCCACTTTGGAATTTATATTGGAGTTATAGGAAGACTTGAGGGGTTCTGTATTTTTAAACAGCTGTCTTTTTTAAAACAGCATTAAGTGATTTACATATATTTTGGTAACTGGTGTGCTTGTATGGGAGTCTGTATCTCTTTTGATATATAATTTTTTATTTTATTTTTATATATGAGCTGCACAGAGGCAACATTAGGCAGCGTCCATGTTTAGTGCTTGCGGGCGGAGGCGCGCTGAGGCGCGCTTCCGCTCGGCACTGAGAACCTACAGCCGCAATGAGAGCGGCTTTAGTAGGGGCTCGCCTACGTTTCCGCAAGCGCGCGGAAGCGTTGGTCTTGGGGAAATTTTAAATCTTCGTGCTTGCTGGAGCGCAGGGCCGGTCACGTGAGCGGTTCGCCCGATGAGGGCGAACCAGCTCCGTGACGTCACTGGCCCGCCCGCCGACACGCCCCCGGACGACGCGCTGTCTAAGGCCAGGGAAAGCACCCGCTTTCCCTCAGCCTCAGCGCGCTTCCGCCCGCTAGGAGTAACCATGGCCGAGGCCTTATCCTTGTGAGTGCAATAGCAGACACCAAAGCAATGGTAGTTTCCAGGGTTCCGAATGGAAGTCCTTGAGGACCATCAGCATTAGAGAGACCGCAGTCTTTTTGCCACTGCTCTAGTTGGCTGTCACATTCCTTTTTTCGTCTCGGAGCTGCTGTTGCTGTTTGTATGTGCATTGCCTCTCTTCGCTCCCACACTTTCTGCCCCTCTGCTTCCTGTTTTTAATTTCCTCTTCATTTTTCCGCTCGCGCCTCCAACATGAAAATTACCTCTGCTTTTCCACTTGGGTTGTAATTACACTCCCTGATTGGCCTTGACGACAATTAGCGCGACGGAGAAAGGAGAAGAAAAAGGGAAAAAAAAAACAAGCATAATTATTAGTCCGCAGCCATATCTGAGCAGAAGCTTTGTAGGGGAAATCAAGCGGAAAATCAGAAAATCTTCCCCCTCTCTCCTGTTTTCGTTGGAAGGAAATCTAAATCAACATTCATTTTTTTTTCCGTTGTGCTTTACAGCAAAGCAATTAGGCACCTAACCGCTAACCCAGTGACCAAACCAATGTTAAAAAAAGTACATTTACTGTGCATAATAGACATGAGCTAATGTCCCCAGAAGTGGTATGCAAAAAATGGACTAATAGTCCTTACATTGCTCAGAAAAATGGGGGGAGAGGAGAAGGGAAGGTTTGGGGAGAGGTGGAGGGAGAGAGAAATAGACAGAGAAGGGAATTAAGAGGTAGGAGAGAAAAAGGGGGAGAGAGAAAGGGAGGGAGGGGAAAGAGTGGAAAAGAGAGGGGGAACGGAGAAAGAATGAAGAAGGGGGCAGAGAGAGAGGGAAGAGGTCGTGGGATGAGAGGTGGGTGAAGGGTGGGGAGATGAAAGAGGGGGGAAGGTAAGAGGAAGTGGGGTTCAAGAAGTGGGTGAGAGATGGAAGAGAAAGGGGGGAGAGAGGGAGTGGGGGAAAAGGAGGATGAGAGAGTAAGGGATATTGAATTATACTGCACATGGAAAGATACCTGTGAACGCACCTGAGATGCATGGGAAATGTTATTTTAAACTTGAAATAATATTGAATTTTTAAGGAAAGTGGTACAGAATAAAGATGGGGGAGGGAAGAAAGTGTAGGTAATAAATTAGGATACGTATGTAACTGTCCTCCTATAGGGTTACTAACATGGCTATTGTATGTTGGGCCCCACATTGGGTTGCTATGGGGTTCCAGACGTCAAGCAGGGGTATTTGAGGAGGACTATTCTAGAAGGTAGGTTCCAGGAGGAGAGGGGCCCGAGAGGGGATGGATAATGGTTATAAAGTAATAGTATAGATCAGGCCCCTCTGTTTATTATGTTGCAGATAGGAACAGTAACCGTAAAGTTAGGATCCCCTAAAGAAGGAATGGAGTCCTGAATAAGTAATGAAAAGGAATACGGCACGCCATAGAGGGCCTCAGGAAAGATGGCTCCAGGGTGCCGGTGGATCAGCTCTTACCGCGGATCAGCGCTAATATTGCTCATCAGTTTGTATGGAAGTGGCAGCTCCCAAACAGGCAAAAAGGTTGCACGATGGAGTCACAGATCAACTGCACAAGGGAGTGGGAACCTGAGCGAAACCGAAGGATCTGTCCCCAAAGGTTCCACAGAACCTGACGCGCCTCCGCCCTATACGTGTCAACCTGGATCGGGGGATTAAGTGCGTAAACCCATGAGTTCGACACCCCGGAAGAGCGGAGCGATGCCATACCTATCCCAACAGTTGTTGAGAGGTTTCTAGAGACCCTTCCGGTGGGATCGCCGATGGGCAATGCTACCCGGGAGATGATCGAGGACCCGCCTGAGGTTCCACAAGTGCTGAAACCTGTGGGCCTGATTGATGTGGCTTGCTCCATTGCTATCGGACCTTGTGTGGCCTCCAGTGATTCCAACAATGGTGTGCCTTCTCTCCCCTTTATGGGGAAAATGCCCAGTAGGTGCAATCCGCGGAAATTTCCCCAGAAGTCCCATGGCAGTGCGGATTTGCTGCAGGATGGTGCCCAGAAATTGGTATGACACGAATGATGTCTAGCCGATGGGGTAAGGTGGGCAGTGAGCCCTATGAACTCTGAGGAAGAAAACAAGTCCTATATATAGCACACTGAAGATCTAGATGACTGCTTATTTTTCAGTGACGATGTACTGTGGGACATGGGGCTGAGCTTAGTAGTAGAAAGTGCAAATTTAGTATGGAAGTGATCCGCTCCACAGATTCACAGTCACTAAGGCTGGGGGATAGGAAATCCATACCAGACTTTACAAGGGTTCTGGTTTCTCACTCACCTGCTCACCTAATTTCTAGAACAGGTATTTAGAGTGGAAAGGGTTGTTTTTCACTCTCTCTTCTAGAGCCTGGAGGCTGGGGCGGGCTGCTCACCGGTATCCAGTTCGTGGAGGACGCCCCCTTCATGACGTTCGCTGTCCGGAAGCATTGCCTGGACTCTGGGGATGCTGTCCCCCATCCATCTATTTAGTGACCCTAAAGAGAGGGTATTGGTTAAACTGGGGAACCAGGTTAGTTGGCCCAGCAGCAGTTAGCGAGGCTGATTCTGAGGTATAGTTAGATCCCTGAAAGGGATAGGATTTATTTATATGATTTCTTTTGATTTCTTAAAGTGACAGTGTTTGAAATATTATATCACTGATATGAGTAAACCGCTGAAGGTTAATAACGGAGTGCCTCCTGCCTATACCTGTTAAAGCTGCAGTCCCTTAGTGGGATGAAAATAAAGCCGGCAGAAGCCTGAGGTAAGCAAAAGTAATGCTTTGTGTTATCCTGTTATTTCTCTTAATTAACCCTAGAGAGCCCAGACAGATGTCAGCGTTAAAAAGAGGGCGTTTGTCACAAGTGTGTCTGTGTGGTGTATATATAGTAGTGTATATCTATATATATTATATATATAATATATAATATATATCTATATATATAATATATATTATATATATTATATATATATATAATCTCTTTTATTGAACCAACAAGTACTTGATATGTTACAAGCTTTCAAACCTCTCAGGGTTCTTCATCGGGTATGGCAGGAATAGAAAGAGAATATTATATGCAGTGTGTGTAAGAGGAATATCTGGTTGCAATGGATGTTGAGAGGAAGTGGAATATTAGGATGAGGTGAATGCTGGTAAGCTAGTGTGAAAATGAACAGTAGATGCATAAAAGGCTACTCTATTGAAATGTAAAAACGGCCTATTCATTAGGGTGAGAAGTGGCTTAATGATGCATGAAATTCCATTCAAGGCTCCATTTGGGTTCCAATATTCTCACTAATGTAGCAGTCATTTTATGGGGCTAGAAAAGCACAAAACAACACCACTTCTATGGTGCAGACACCGTACAGCTTAAAGTATAAAATTAGATACATGCGCACACACGTCAAGCACATACACAAAGCATTACTATCTGTGGGATACGGCCCCTCCATCCGCTGCAGCTCTCAGTGGTGCAGTCTCCTCATCCTGAGTAAGGCTACGACCCCAGTGAGCGCGCGCGCACGAGCAACGGAGCGTCTGGCGGCGCTCGTGGCCATCAGCCGAGCGTTCTGAGAATCTGAGCCATGGTGGGGGCGCGGCCATGACGTTCCGCAGCTGGTTCACCCTCATTGGTTGAGCCTCCGCGGCGACGTGGCCATCGCTCGGCCGCCGCGCCAGAAGTCACATTTCTTGACTTTCTCAAAAATGTAGTTGCGCCCCTCGCGCTTGATCATGTGCGCGCACGCACTGACTGGGGCTGGCCCCATAGAGAGCCGTAGCTTGTTTACGCCGCGCAGGCCATCACGCGCGCAGTTGCGATGAGGCCTTATACAGTCCTGACCCACTCAAATAGATCCGGAATATTAGAGCTGTGGTTTCCATACTTTTTATACTGGACCCCTAATTGTGTCACCTTTGAGACCAGTAGAATATAAATTCTCCCGGCATCTCTGTAGTCTGTATAATTCATTCTTGGAACGCCGAGGCTCACTTCTCTAAAGAGAACTCCCTGCTCAGTCCAATAAATGTTTATAACAATGGGATGATGAAGAGCAGGGCACAAACGGGCTTCAGCAGATGTCATTTTATTAGCCAAAATGCAACATTTCGGTTGAACAACGCAGCCTTTATCACCTTGATAACGGTTACGCTATTCAAACGACATGTTGGATTTTGGATAATAAAACATCTTCATCTTTGGGAGTCGGGACCCTCATTTTCCCAAGGTTTTGTGTGTTGGGCCCCCCCCAAAAAAATCCTCATAAAACAGTAGAATGGAGTGGAATCTATGATTTGGGATATTAAGGCAATGAAACTGTCTTCGCTTTCTCTCTCTTCATCTGTTACTCTGAATCATCCTTTCTCTGTGTCAGGGAAACTGATGAAGAAACCTCGCGGTTTCGAAACGCGTTGGATAGTACTGCGATTTGAGACCTTAGTGATCAGACTATTATAACATCCTAAAATCTGCTGCTGATGTGACTTCCTGACCGGTGAAAGGATCGGGGCGTGTGTCGCTGCCGAGTGACGTCACTGACTGTCAGACAGAGAAGCGGTCGGATGCAGACATGGAGTGAGCCACCACCAGTACATTACTCCCACTAACGGATCCCTCACAACCATCTAGCAGTAGAACTGTATTATTGGGACACCCTCACCTGTATTACACTTTACGTGTGGAACAGGACTGGCGACGAAACCCCAGACCTACCACAGACACTGTCCAAGGGCACCAGTGTGACAACTCAAGATCTGGCAGTATAAACTTGTGGAACACCAGATGACATCTTGCTGGAGAGACCTGGTCTTGTTGGTTGGCGCTTGGGTAACAATATCCCTTGAAATGCTGTTTTAATGCATCCTTGATATACGCAGAATACTTACCTTGTACTGTGTAACCGAATAATATTTTATTTAATACACTATGAGTGTTGTGCGCTGTTTTTTGTGTTTTTCTTTGATTGCAGAGAGAGCAGGCAGCAGGGGCTGGGAGGAGGGAGGTTGCAGAGAGCAGGCAGCAGAGGCTGGGGGGGGAGAGAGCAGGCAGCAGAGGCTAGGGGAGGGTGATTGCAGAGAGAGCAGGCAACAGAGGCTGGGGGAGAGAGTGAGAGCTGCAGAGCTCTGCCCGCCCCGTATGTCTTTATTTATATAGCGCCATTAATATGCATAGCGCTTCACAGTAGTAATACACAGGACAATCATATAAATAACAAATAATACAAATAACAGATCATGGGAATAAGTGCTTCAGACATAAAAGTAACATTGTTTAAGAGGAGTCCTTGCTCCGAAGAGCTTACAATCTAATTGGTAGGGAGAACGTACAGAGACAGTAGGAGGGAATTCTGGTAAGTGGGTCTACAGGGGGTCAAGCTTTATGTA
The DNA here is from genome assembly GCA_036426205.1 of Ascaphus truei. NCBI lineage: Eukaryota > Metazoa > Chordata > Amphibia > Anura > Ascaphidae > Ascaphus > Ascaphus truei. Next base: position 18,127 of record WSYH01011686.1, read on the forward strand.
GCAGGTGTATACTGTTGGCCATGGTGCTACTCATATGCTTCTTTAAGCAATTGTGTTTTAAGGTGGGTCTCAAAGGTGGATAGAGAGGGTGCTAGTCGGGTATTGAGGGGAAGGGCATTCCAAAGGAGTGGGGCAGACAGTGAGACAGGTTTAAGGCGGGAGAGGGCTTTAGTTACAAAGGGGGTAGAGCGGAACGCAAGAGTCGGGATGGTGCATAGCGAGAAATTAGGGGTGAGATGTAAGGAGGGGCAGAAGTGTGTAAAGCTTTAAAAGTGAGGAGGAGAATTGCATGTGTGATACGGGATTTGATAGGAAGCCAGGAGAGTGATTTCAACAGGGGAGACGCTGAGACAGATTTAGGAAAGAGTAGAGTGATTCTGGCAGCAGCGTTTAGGATAGATTGTAGGGGAGACAGGTGAGAGGCAGGAAGGCCGGACAGCAGGAGGTTACAGTAGTCGAGATGGGAGAGAATGAGGGCCTGAGTCAGAGTTTTAGCAGTCGAGCAACAGAGGAAAGGGCGTATCTTTGTAATATTGCGGAGGAAAAATCAACAATCTTTATATTAGAGCATTTTTTTAAATAGTTTGTCATTTTTTACACAATTGTCTATAGTTAACTGTATTAAAAGAAGTTACTGTGCAGTATACCGTACACCAGTGTTTTTCAACCACTTGTGTGTGTGGGGGGGGGGGGGGGGGGGGGGGGGTTATTGTAGTGTGCGTGTAGGTGGTTATTCTAATTTGTATGTGTGTGGGTGAGTGGGGTTGTTGTACTGTATTGTAGGGGGGAATTGTATGTGTTGTGTGTGTGTGGGTGTGGGGGGAGTAGGGGGGAATTGTGTGTGTGTGCCAGGGTTGGAGGGGGAAATTCATGTGAGGGGAGGATTGAGGGCGCTGGATTGGGTTTGGAAGGGAGGGGGGAGGGTTACTGAGTGATACCCCGAGGGGGGGGGACCCACACATGTCTACTACCCACTGTCTAGGAGTCTAATTATTAAAAGCTTCCGGGTACGTGACTGGGGAAACAAGCATAAAACTACAAGTTTTTCGTCTTAAACTTTTCCCTCACTGCCCTTACCTGTGGACCTCCCTCACACTCAGTGTACGCCAAGCACCTTTACGTCAAACCTTAATTCCCTTTTAAATGAGGCATTCCATTAGCCTAGGTTTTAACCAGTATTTTTCAACCAGGGTTCCTTAGCACCCTAAAGGGTTCCCTGCAATTTCAGGTCATTTAAAATTTATTCAACTCTCTGGGCGCGATAGTAGAGGGTTGGGGTTAGGTCCTACATGGATTCATCTCAGGCTCCTATGAGAGGGTTGGGGTCCCTACATTGGATTCAATCTCAGCGCGTGGTATTAGAGAGGGTTGGGGTTCCTCCTACACTGCATTCAATCTCAGGCGATGCTATTAGAGAGGTTGGGGTTCCTTCACTGCATTCAATCTCAGGCGTGCTATTAGAGAGGGTTGGGGTTCTGCAGAATTCACATAGGGTTCCTTAACCGCGGAAAGGTTGGAAACCATTGGCCTAGGCTCATGGCTACTATCCGACATCCACACCCACCCCTACCAAGCTCTGCCATCTACTGCACCAATTCCCTCACCTGCTGTCTCTGTAAATCTCCCAACATATCACTTAGATTGTAAGATCTCCACGACAAGGATTTACTTTCCTATTTGTCTGATCTATGTTTGCACCTATGGTACTATAATTCCCTGTCCTGTACTGTCTCTCTTGTAAAGCGCTGAGCACGCTGTAAGTGCTATAAATAAAGATACATTCATAACAGAAGGAGAAAGAGCGCTCAGTGAGTAAAAGACATCGACTGGCACTGAGATTGCTGCAGGGAACCTGGTGTCAATTCCCGGTGTCGGCTCCTTGTGACCTCGGGCAAGTCACTTTATCTCCCTGTGCCTCCGCACCAAAACATAGATTGTAACTCCACGGGGCAGGGACCTGTGCTGCAAAATGTCTCTGTAAAGTGCCTGTAAACAGACAGCGCTATACCAAACATGATATTATTAAGGAGCGTTTAGTAAATACACCCATTAGTTTGCTTTTCAGGGTGCGCTGGAGTCAATGTCGATCTTAAACCGCAAAGTCTTCTATCCTCAGCACTGAAGTTAGCAACCCCCCCTCCCCCAGAAGACTATATGATATTACCTCATATAAGTTATTATCTTGCCCCCTGAGCACGTCCTTAATGGGGTTTTTTTTGTTAAAAAAAATGCCACTATGTTAGTTTTTTTTGTT
>WSYH01011687.1:0-20376 GCA_036426205.1 Ascaphus truei
TGCACACTCAGTATTTGTTTAAATATACTATACTTCTTACCCATCATCATTGGCAGAGTGCAACTATCTGGGGTTCTTATTTGATCATCTTTGATCATTTGGTATTGCTGTGGTTTATTCCCCATGCAGCCCATCACATCAATTATATGAGTATTAAGGTTGAGCATTTGATCTTATTCCTTATCCGAGTTTAATACAAACAAGAATAATAATCAATAGAGCCCAGGTAAGATACTTTTTAATGGACCAACATATTAATCGTACAAGGTTTTCTTCTGCATAAGCTTTAGAGCAGGGGTGGCCAATTCCAGTCCACAAGAGCTACCAACAGGTTGGGTTTTCAGGATATCCCTGCTTCACCACAGGTGGCTCAAACAGTTCCTGCTTCAGCACAGATGGCTCAATCCGTCCTTGCTTCAGCATAGATGGCTCAATCCGTCCTTGCTTCAGCACAGGAGGCTCAATCAGTGGCTCAGTTTTAGACTACGCCACTGATTGAGCCACCTGTGCTGAAGCAGGGCTTGACCTGTTGGTTGCCCTTGTGTACTGGAATTGGCCACCCATGCCCTTTGAGACTGCGGAGGCATCTTCATGAAATGTGTAAAGCGCATATAGTGAGGCAGTTGGATTGAAGTTGCGACTTTTCAAAACCTTACCATAAGTACAACTTTGGGTCCTTCACTCTTTAATCCTGTAGAGGTCTCTAGCTATATCTTGTATCATACGTACTGCATCCGAGGTAGTAGTCATTTTCTATCCAGTTTTTTAATGACTATACAGTATATCTGCTGCTGTCCTCCACAAGGGGGGACATTATTCATAATGAGTTTCTTGTCTGGTACAAAACATTTAATTTCAACAGAAACCACAGAGGGAGAATGCATTTCTCCTTTTTACCACTTATCAAGATCCTTGCTGTGATATAGTTGTATGTATGTATATCTTCAGGTATATAGCACCCACAGTGCACTACAAAGGGACTTATAATGCAATAAGTATAAGTGCTGCAAACAAAAGCAGGCAATACAGTTGAAATAAGTGTTTTTTTAACTTTGTCATGTGACTATTGACCCTTTTATTGTTGAATTTCCAGCTTATTCAGTTTCATGCCGAGACTGTGCAGACATAGTAAAGCGATTGTTACAATTATTCATTCACGGTTTTTAACCCGGATCCCAAAGAGATCACTGTGGATAACTGGGAAATGGCAGACAGGTGAGTTTTCAATAAAGTATTTAAGAAGAAAAAAAAATCTTGCCCTTATTGTCTGGAAACACATCTTGGCACATGGACCATGCAGAATAGAGAATCCTGCTATTAATTCTTATCTCTTTCTGGTTGCAAAATCCATATTCTGCTTTCAATGCCAGCTCCTGTTTGCAGGTCACTTTAGCCCATATTTACTAAGTGGTGCTATTATATAAGACACCATCTGGTGTCACTGTCGGGCAGGGGCGGACAACTCCAGTCCTTAAGGGCCACCAACAGGTCAGGTTTTTAGGATATTCCTGCGTCAGCACAGGTGACACAAGCAGTGGCTCAGTCATTATGACTGCACTACCTGTGCTGAAGCAGGGATATCCTGAAGACCTGACCTATTGGTGGCCCTTGAGGACTGGAGTTGGCCTCCCCTAAATAATTTCTTCCAGATCCAGGAGGTGTCTTCTGGATAGTATCGCTAAGTAGATGTGGCCCATTACCTCTTTATGGTGCCCTTTCTCTAATCACATTTGACATCATGTCCTGTTAGAAAGGGGAGAGGGGGGGATTTGATTGAGATTTTCAAATATGTAAAAGGGTTTACATGTCCAGCTGTTCTCAGCTGCTTTTGGGTGGGTAGTGGCCCCTCCCCCAAGGTTTAAGCTCGCCCTTCCCCACTTTCCAAGTTGGCAGGTCAGTTTAACTTTTGCCAGGTTATGACAGATCCAATGTGATCATTCTTCCTGTAATTATACAGGTTAATACGAATTTTAACCCAGGTAGTGTTAGGACCTGCTAACGGTCATGCCTTGAAAGTGGCAGCAGGCTTAAGACGCTTTGTCCAAATGGTTAAACGAAATGACCCTTTCTCAAGAGAATATATAAGTATTGCACTGTGTTTTTGTCACATTGGAAGTAGCTTTGGGCATCTTTGTGTGTTTTTTGTATACATTTAGCCATGCCCACTAGCACTCCTTTTTTTTTTTTTCCAACAGTTTTTATTAGGCATTGTGTGAAATACATTGTATACAGAATAAACAATATTTTGCCTAATACAGGTTTTTCTTGTTTTATAGACAGAAAGAGGGAAAGACTCAACGCTCCCCCGACCTTCAAGTGTGGGTCGGCAGGGTTGGCGTGAGGGTCGAAACAGAGAGAGGGGGGGGGGGGGGGGAAGGCCCACCTGTATCTGATCTCCTTGTCTCTGAGGAGTTTTGTGATAGGTTGGAGGGCCCTCCTTCGCGCTAGTGTGACTGGGGAAATGTCCCGAAAGATGGCCATTTCGATCCCTTCGAATGGCACCAGTGGGGTAGCCCTGGTCAGACGGCAGATTTCCTCCTTGGTGGTGAAATGATGCAGGCGGAGTATGATATCTCTGGGAGGGTTATTGGGCAATGGGCGGCCTCGCAGTGCGCGGTGCCACCGGTCCATAACTAATTCGGCCTCAGATTTCCCTGGCATTATAGATGTCATCCACCTGTTAATCAGCCGCTCAGGGTCCAGGATTTCCTCCGGTATGCCCCTGACCCTTAGGTTGTTCCGCCTGTCCCGGTTTTCACTGTCTTCGTGGCGATCCTCCAGCTCGGCCACCCTCCGTTCCAGCTTAGCAATTTGGGCTCCCATCTCTCCTTGGCACTTGGAAGTCTCCTCCACCCTCTCCTCCAGTGCGTTTGTGCGGTTACCGATGCCCAGTATATCCTTTCTCAGCTGGTCCACCTCCCCTCGGAAGAAGGTCTTTAAATCGGAGAGTAACTGTGCAATCTCCTGTTTGAGGGAACCCGTGGGCTCCTCCGTAGTCATCTCTATCTCCGGTGCGGGGTCAGAGTCAGATGCCGCCATATTAGCTGTCTCTCTGGGCTTTTTTGCACCGGTGAAATAGGTGCACACATCTACCCTCTGCTTAGGCTTTTTGCGGGTCGATGCCATTCTTTTGTGTCCAGCGCTGTTAGCTGAATCAGGGGTGAGATTTTATTTGGAGTTTTTGTGGGTTTTTGTCACTTTATTTTGCTAAATATCGCAGGCGGGACACGGAGAACTCAGATCAAGCCTCCATCTCCGATCCCGTCGCGCATGCGCCTCCTTTCAAGTACATTTTTAAGTTTTATCTTTAAGTTTAACTTTATGATGATTATTATATGATCAGGCATTATTTTTTTCAAATTATTTCCTTGACAAAGTTTGTGTTAAGTGGGTAACTTTGCAGACTAGCTATACATTTCATAAAGATATCTGTCTATTACAACTTTCATTAGGCATATTTAAGCTTTTTAACTATCAGGTTTCCAGTGATATCATGGTACCTGGCAAAGATGGGGTTAATATAGAGATTGTGAAAACATACCAAGCGCTCCCCATCAGGGCTATTTAAGAGGAGACATGATGTTAGGTCTTTACTCCTCCCCTGAAGAAGCGTAATGTAAGCGTAGTGTACAACATGAAACGTACATCGGGTTTTACAGACGTCATGATGGTGACGTCAATGGTCGAGAGCTGATGCGGAGGTAGTTTGAACTACGGGTCAAAACTGGGTAGTATACCGGTGGTTGCAATATGCGTTATAATGTGTCTTTTGGTATACTATTACTATTTATAATGATGCATTAATATAACTTACATGGACAGGGGGCTTTAACTAGTTACTCACTGACTGCGATATATTTGCTGTTATTGTGTGGTGGCTTGCAATTGTACGCTTCCCTAGGTGGTGTGGCTTATTATGAGAGCATTTGAAATACACCCACGGGTAAGCAGTGCTCCAAAGGGTTCCAAATGCACCTGTTGTTTGATTCCAAGAACTGTAATGTGTTATAAGCTAACTCAGGGGCACGCAAACTTTTTTTGCTGTGCCACCCTCCTTGCATTGCGCAGCATCATTTGACACATGTGACGTCATATCACATGACCCAAGACATGGTCACGAGTGATGCCGATAGAGTCCAAGTAAGTTTTAGAGTTGCAGGGGCCTCACGCGATCCCCCGGCATTTAATTTAAATGCCTCGGGGAAAAGCACAGGGCCTCTGCAACCGCCCGAGCCCTCCCAGACAAACCCAGCGCCCCCTCGGGGTCGCACCCCCTACTTTGCACACCTCTGAGCAAACTGACTGACATTGATGTCACAGGATACTCGATTGTTACACTTTCTAAGTGCTTTAGAGTTACTTTGTTACTATGTTACAGCCTATTATGTGCTGATAGTTGCTCTCACGGAGTGATTTAAAATGATCTATGTGAGTATTTTTCATCCTGCTAATTATATATCAAAGCGGGTTACAAACGACCATCAAAACTAATTACATCTGAGGCTGTGTTGCATTTGAGCAATTATATTAGAATACAATGTCTAATAAATAATTAGAATAATAGACACCTACTCTTGAGCATCTCTAGATGCTTTATTCCCGGGTTATATATATTTAAGAATAACCTATTTTATGGTGATTTCAAGCAAACCTGATTTTTAAAGAGTATATCAGTTAGGTCAAGGGTGCGCAAACTGGGGCGGGAGATTTGTCTGGGGAGGCTGGCGGGTGCAGAGGTCCCGCGCTCTTCCCCCATTCTTTTAAATTAATGCTGGGGATCACGTGAGGCAACAGACCGGAGAGAAAGAACCTTGTAAGGGCACTCTAAACACATAGGTGGTATAGTGAACACTTTAAAACATACACTTTATTCAAATAATTTTAAAATAATAGGTGATACAGTAAAATAAGAATTAAACATTATGATCCTTCATATGAGCACTGAATGTGGTGTTCTGGATCAATGAATGCTGACTGCAAATATCCTCTATTAATGTATGTTGCAGTTTGGACCACTGAGTATGGTGAGTCACTGTCCAGATGAACCAAAGCACTCTAAATGTCACTGCTGTAACAGTATGTGCCGGTATAAACAATCCCTAATACGCAGAATATACAGCACTCTAGCATACAAAAGGAACCCTAGCCAGGTCTGCCAAAAAACAGTGAGGTAGTGTGACTGGATGAATGAATGGGATCCTGGCTAATAATATAGCTTGTACAGAGCTAGGAATACTGTAGATAGATGATAGAATATAGGGTTTGTATATATTCAGCTCAATATCACTGGCTATGAATATAACCCTAGGAGAAGTGATTATGAGTCTAGGGAGCAAAGCAATAAGTCCCTAACCACAATGTGGGTATAACATACTAGGCTCACATACATAGTAACAACGGTAGGGCTGACTCAGATCAGGTAGGTATAAAGTCTGTTCAGCGTCTCTCAGGTAGGTGGTGTGTATGATAACCAATCTATAAGGTGGTAAACAGTACTGACCCAACACCAACTCTGTTGTCAGAGTTGATCTCTAAAGGATCAGTACTCAGTGAGAGGTAGGAGATAAAAACATGGTAATGCTGAAATAAATAAACAGCTTACTGCTACCGTGTGACAGAAGGGAGAAGGGTATCTTGGTTCGTGTGGGCTCCCTATAGATCATCCGATCGCAGGAAAGCACCTAATTTGAAAAATAGCGCGCTGCAGTTGTTGGCGAACACTGCCATCAGCTGACTCATGTGTGTGAAGGAGTCCTGCGCGTGCACCCATCTGCTGACACGTGCGTTTCGCGTATCTGCTTACTCAAGGCAGTACAAGGGGGGGATCATGTGAAGCCCCTGCAACAGGAAAACTTACCGAGATTCAGAAGCTGTGGCGCGTCTCCATGGCAACGCAGCGTCATTTGACACTGCGGGTCATGTGATGCGACATCACAGGCATCAAATGATGCCGTGGGTCATGTGACCTGATGTCACGTGACCTCGGAGCGTCATCTGACGTGGCGGCATGTAGGGGGGGTGCGAATCCAGAGCATGCCAGACAGGGGGGCGCAGCAGGAAAAGTTTGCATTCCCCTGAGTTAGTTGTCAGTAGATTGTACTCTGATACAATTGAGTCTACGCCTGTAGTTCATTATCTCACCCCACATTATTTTAACTTCACTATGTATATATTTAGCACTATTATTGTTGATTAATAACAATTTATTATTTTTGTTGTAATTGAGGATTTCGACCAGTCTCTCTGCACAGATTGTGTATTGAATAGCCCTAGTGATACAGTTCATAACCTTTTATAAATGATCAATCTGCTGATTATATGATACCAATCATTGGACTACTAAAGTAGAGTACAAACATTGGGGGCCTTTTCTCCTGGTTTTGTCTGACCAGGATTTGTTTACTATTTTGATATTTTCCTCCTATGCGCCACTTTTTGTAATTACATATATGTATTAGGGTTGAGCAGTTAGTTCTCTTGTTGCTCTATTAGCTCTCACTCATCCACTGGGTAGGTACTTATGCTTGTTTCCCTTACTATTGGTTGGATTGGCAATCTACCGCATAGCTTCAATAATGTCCCATCTCAAGTTGATCCCTGTTTGGGATACACACACCTTCTCTGGAATCAATATCCCATTACTGTGTATGGCATACCTCGGCCATACATATTGGATTGGGAGTTTACCAAGAACCTTCCGGTTAGGTTTAACTGATTAGACTCCGGAGCTACTACTCTGAGAACTCCCTGCTAAGCACATACTCACTCCTTTTCCTATATATTACTATGGGCTCTAACTATATAGGGCATATTCCTTAACTAAAAACAATACATGGTTACAGGACATCTTTAATATGCATATCTATACACCTAACCATATGTACAAGACTCACGGTGAGGCCCTTTATCTGAACTCCAAGGAACCTGCTTCTAGAACATTGGGTGGAGCTATATATATCCTTCTATCCTTATGGTGACATAACTGGTCACAAGACATAGAAAATAGTGGCTATCCCCTTCTGCATAGTCATTCTACACCTCATGATGATGAGAGGAGTAACCTGAATGAGCCCACACAGTTAACCCATTAAGGCTGTTAACCCTTACATTAAATAGTAGTCTCCAGAGGGACTACTATTATTACATTATTATATTGCTAAAGATTTTGAAGATGTAGATGGAACAAACAATGTCTATATTAATTATATTTTAGTATGATGCCACTGAAAAGGTCTCCTGTGAGTTGCAGAGATTGAGAAGGTTGGTGATTTGGGAAAACAGAAGAGCTGTGGTGTCACAAAATGAAGCATTTTATATTTTACATTAGTAAATTAACTTGACTGATAAGCAGTTTACACAATAGATTCCGGTATATAAAAGAAAACTGGGACATAATGGGGAAAGTTTGTAGAGGCCTTGCTTTGATGCTTACATGCACAGGCTCATAATGTACATGCATTAAGTGGTGCGCTTATGGAAATACATATGCGTATACATTCATACCGTTATGCACATATACATACTGATGGATGTAGAGCAAACGGACTCATAGACACAGATATCAGACTGACTCCCTGAATTCACACTCACAGACTGCTATGGGATATTTGGCATAACCAAGATTTCGGGAGTCTCCTGGTCTGTCTGAGAGACTTGTCCAGTGTGAACTTTGAAGGTCCTTTTCATGCTGATACCCACTGAGGATTTCATTAGGTACCCAGTAGGCCTGCCTGAGTTGGCATAAAACTCACAGTTCCTAAGGTACTGTATGAACCAGACATGTGTGGTGGCTGAAGGATGTCCAACAGTGGATGGGGGCAGCAGCACCCAGGAAAAGCATGGTGTTCATGTTTCCCTTCACTGTATTTAATATATATTTTTAAAAAACTCATTTCTTATTGTAAACTAGTGCTCACATTGCATATGCCTCAATTTTAACATACACATTTATTTCTTGATGTAGAAGCCCGTGGGCAAAATTTGTTGTGTAGGCAGCATATTCAAACTACCAGCTGTCTCACTCCCACCTGTATTCTGTGTTCACTGTTTGTATTTGTACTGAATAGGACAGAATAACACAGAGTTGAATTACATCCACTGTGTTTTGGTTACACTATATTACATTTACGCAAAGACTATTAAAGCATATTGTGAATTGGTGTTATTAAGGTTATCTTAATATTCCAGAATTTAGAAATGTTATACCTCGTATACGCTCATATGATGTCAGTTGACTTTTTAATTATTGGAATATCCGCAGTTTTTTTACATTTTATTTTGAGGACTATTTTTCAGACACCAATTATTTTGAGAGGCTAATTTTATGTAGACCCTAGGTGTCTTTAACATTTGGATATTTTCTTTATTATGTAAGGAGCATTGATGTTTCATTTGACACTGCAGACCTGGTGGTTTCTAGATGCTGATACGCTTGGTGGTTTGTATGGCAATATAACAAAATAATGGTAGAACAGGCAAGTGTATACAGTAGTGACTTTATATTGTAGGTATTCATACATTTTTTTTAGTAAGTATTTTTATTTCTAAATGTTTTTCTTTTTTTAAATGAAATTAAAGGTACAAAATGAAAAGTTGAGTAAAGATACAAGTATGACAGAACAGAAGTATAGACTAGCATAATATTAAATTGCAATACAAAATAATCTCGTTTAGATTTACAGAATAACATGAAAACAATCACAATGATAAAAATTAAATTCAATACACAAATTAAATAGCAGCAACTCTTAGATATCAGAAAAATAAATGACCATCATTGGACAAATGTGTTGATATTTTACTTAAATCACCTACTTCAGGTTGGTTTAGGTTATCAGGTCTATGTATATACAGCCGCGGCCCCGTTTATTCTCCAACATGTCCGAATTTTTTCGGGGATTTTTTCCGAATGCCACGCACTTCACCACATTCATGCCGCATTCATACCGTATTCATACCGCATTCATGTTGCATTCAGGCCCGCGGTTGATGTGTTTATTCATAATGGTTCAGATTTAATTGGTTGCAATTCTTCGCGTATCCGCTAGATGGCAGATATTCATGAATTGTAATGCGCATGCGCTTCAGTAATGTGTCGACTTGCAGGTGTTTAAAAGAATACCACAGTGGTCCATTGTAAATTGGCCTTGGGACTGAAGAAGTTAATGTATCAATGTAGGCATTGTCATATTAAAAAATTCCATCACAGTGTCTGGTCTTGTTTTATTGTCCTGAAAGTCCCGACATTAGTGCACAACTGCAGTCCGTGTTACAAAAACCCGACAGAACGTTCGCTTATTTAATATGGGCCACGATTAATGCAACAGCTGATAAGATGGCCGCAGTTGGTCAAATTTATCAGTATTTTATCGAAAACTATGACTTTTACAAATTTTCACCAGATGCTCATGTGTGGAAGCGTGCAATAAGGAAAAAGTTATGTATCGATCCATGTTTTTTTCGTATTGATCCCGATGTTATTGGAGGGTATTGGTGTGTATCACCGGATTTTTCCCGTATCTATGATCATGGAGACTTCAAAATGCGAACGGTCATGTTAAAACCAACTAAGAAACGTCAGTCGCAGGCAAGCAATGTGCCAGCACCAGCACCGGCTTCCAATAACGGTCCGACCGTCAGTGAAAACCTGGTGACCGACAACCCTTGCTGTCTGTCCCTGCCCGGACACCTGCAGCCTGAGCCAGATTTCGCGTACAGATTCCAGCAAGCTTGCACGTACCTAAGCGATTTCCAGCCTCATCAGCTGACTACAGGTATAGTAGTCCCGCTGTCACCTGTCAACTACGTGTACTGCACCGACACACTTTATTCGAGCAAATACCCGGTATGTACCTGGCAGATACCTGGAATGCGCCGCTCCTCACCTCTGACAAGCCCCGTTGCATTTGCCTTCCCAGCCTGGGTTCATGCCTGGCTGACGGGCGGCTGATCTGTTAAATGATAATGATTAGGATTTAATAGGCTGCAATGCTTCGCGTGTCTACCAGATGGCATAAATTCATGAATTGTAATGCAGTATATATATATATATACTGTGCAGTATTGCAGCCAGCGGGAATAAAATGCTTCAATCCCTGCCGGAAAATACCTCAATGCACTCGGGCAGAAAACAGTCATAAACCTCAATACACCCGGGTATACCCGAATTCGTGGGACTAGCCGAGCTCGAATAAAGTGTGTCGCCAGTGTATAATCAAGAATACGGGACTGGCAGTGGCTCGGCGCCAGCTGATTGGCAAACTCTATGGTGAGTAATGTTGCCGTATTTTATTCTGTTTTTGAAATATCAATATCAATGCACAGTCAAGCGATTCTTCTGTAAGCAATATCTCCTGTAAGCAATATCATTGGCTGAGCAGCTTCTACAGTAGATACTGCACAATTGGTGTAAAGCTAGGCGCATGCGCATTGGAACCTTCTTGAAACGCATATGCGTGTCATCACATCGACAGTAGGCGCATGCGCATGTGAACAGGAGACGCCCCCCGGGAAAATTATTGGTGGGACTGACTGTGGGAACTTCTTTAGGGGACTGACTGACCATTACAGTAAAACTTTGACTTTTGTTTTTCCTCAGAAAAGAAAACTTTGTCATCTCATGCGGAAAACGGCAAATTGAGGGATTTTGATGGATAATATCGCTTTGTGTTATAATGCCTGCACATTGCTGAATCGGATTTAAAAAAACCACGTACCAGAGTCTACAGTTTAGTGTCCATTGTTATTGATTAGGATAGAATACTGTAACTGAGAGCTTCATAGAAAACCTGAAACAGTATGCTGTTGTTTTCAGACCGTATACAATACTTTTTCATATATACTGTATAATAAACACGAAAAATAAAAAGTATGCATTTATTCTACATGTATTCCAGTACATATGTGTATTCTAAACCCGTAATGCATGTATTGTTTTAATACTCTTGGGATGTACAGTACTGAGCATGCCTACAGTATACAGTACAGTACTGTACAGTATGCCTGGACAGTACTGTAATGTCTAGAAACACTGTATTTTGTTACAGTATAAAAGGAGACAATGGAACAATTTAAAACAAATCAACATTTTCTTTTATTGGTGGAGTAAGTATAAAAACATTTATTTACAAATACAATTTAATAACATTTTAAGTGTACTGTACAGCAATTCAAAACATTAACAGGTGTATGGTTTACTGCTAGTGAAAACATTTATGTACAGAAAGTCAAAACATTTACAGTAGGATGGTGTACAGTACAGTCAGTCAGGCTTGCACAACTCCAGTCCTCGAGGGCAGCAAACAGGCCCGGTTTTAAGGATAACCTTGAAAACCGGGCCTGTTTGCGGCCCTCGGGGACTGGAATTGTGCAGGTCTAGTGTACAGTAAGTAAAAACATTTCTTTATTAATACAAGTTAAAACACGCAACATCTCCTTTATTTTTTTTTATTTTTTCCAACAGTTTTTATTAGGCATTGTGTGAAATACATTGTATACAGAATAAACAATATTTTGCCTAATACAGGTTTTTCTTGTTTTATAGACAGAAAGAGGGAAAGACTCAACGCTCCCCCGACCTTCAAGTGTGGGTCGGCAGGGTTGGCGTGAGGGTCGAAACAGAGAGAGGGGGGGGGGAGGGGGAGAAGAAGTGATGGAGAGATGAGGAGGGGGGGGCAGGGTCTGGGGAAGGGAGGACCCTTCCTTCTCTGACCATTGTACTGTACTCTTCCACTACTGCTGTCTTCTACTGTGGGAATGGTCGTCACTAATCTGTCATACGGGACAGCCACGGTTCCCATGTATTGTAAAAGGGCTCCGTTTTCCTTTTTAGAAAAGCCGAGAGCTTTTCCATTAACATGACTTCCTGTATTCTGTTTTTAACAGTTTGCCTAGGGGGGGGAGACACCTTCTTCCACGAGGCCGCCACCGCACATCTAGCCGCCGTGAGAATGAAGGAGATCAATTTACTTGTTGGGCGGTCAATGTTCTCGATTGGCCTGGCCAGCAAGTAGGTCAGCGGATCAATGGGTATTGTGAGGTCTGTGACCTCTGTGATTAAAGTCTGTATGGTTTCCCAGTATTTCTGAATTTCTGGACATGACCACCATATGTGGGCCATGTCACCCTTTTGTCCGCAGCCTCTCCAACATAGGTCTGAAGCCAGAGGGTAGATTTGATTTATTCTAACTGGGGTGAGATACCAGCGAAACAGTATTTTGTAAATATTTTCTTTGATTGTGGTACATATGGAAGTTCCTGAGGCTGATTCCCAAATACTTTCCCAATCCTCTTGGTCTATAACTATGCCCAATTCTGCTGCCCACTGGAGCATGTAGTCATGAACTGGAGCATCTGTTGCTCTTTCTAGTTCTGAGTATATTTGCGTTATCAGACCTTTTTGATGCGCTGTCTCTGTGCACAGTCTTTCGAAGTTCGTCAGAGGGGGAAATTCCAACGTTGGTGATATTGATTGGACGTAGTGCCGAATTTGGAGATATTTGAAGACGTTCAATCCCCGTATTTCGTATTTGCTTTGTAGCCTTTGGTAGCTCAGGAATTCCCCAAAGCTCAGGAAGTCAGCAATCGCCCTTATGTTTTTGGTTGTAAATTGCTCAAATTGTCTGGGCTCACATCCTGGTGCGAATTTGGGATTTTGGATAATTGGTATGAGTTGAGATTTGGTGGTTGTGAGCTTGAATTTCAATTTGCATTTCGTCCAGGTCTCCCATGTGTGCCTCATTGGTCCTAATTGGAATTTGTTTTTCTGCAAATCTTCCCTACTCAGGGACCAAAGGCATGCTGGCAGAGAAGGCGTGCCGGCGTATTGCATTTCTATGTCTAGCCAGCAATATTGGCCGGGTTCCGCGTTCCATACTACTACCTGCCTTAACTGGGTGGCCTGGTAGTACCGCATAATGTCGGGGACCCCCAGGCCCCCTCTCCCCCTTGAAGTAAGTAGAACTGATCTTGCGACTCTTGGTTTTTTCCCCTGCCAGATGAAATGGAGAATTTGTTTCTGGATATTTTTCAATTCTGTGCCAGGGATGTGGATCGGGAGTGTCTGGAAGTGATATAGTAATCTGGGGAGTATGTTCATTTTCACCGAGATCATTCTCCCGATCCATGAAATTTGGTATGCCCCCCATTTTTCTAGGTCTAATTTTATTTTCCGAAATAGGGCCGGGTAATTGTGATGGTATAGCGAATGGTAGTTCCCCGATATCTTTACTCCCAGATATTTGATATGGGAGGAGCACCATCGGTATTTAAAATTTAGTTTAAGGAGTTTCATCTCTGACTCTGGCAGGTTGAGGTTCAGGGCTTCGGACTTATCGTTATTAATTTTATAACCTGATATAGCTCCGAAGTCTAGAAGCTCTTTTTGTAAGTTTGGGAGGGAAATGTGGGGTCTTGAGAGCGTTAGTATTATATCATCCGCGAAGAGGGATATTTTGTAATGCGTACGCCCAATCTCTATCCCTTGAATATCTACGTTGTTTCGAATTGTAGCCGCCAGGGGTTCTATAGTTAGTGCGAAAAGGAGAGGGGACAGGGGGCACCCCTGTCTCGTGCCGTTTTGAATGCCAAAGCTCTGGGCATTACTTCCTGGTAGTTTTACCGTTGCGGATGGATCTTGGTAAAGTCTGCGGACCCCTTCTAAATATGCGTCTCGAAAGCCAAATTTACGCATGGTATGGTCTAAGAATAGCCAGTCAATTCTATCGAACGCCTTCTCTGCGTCTAGGCTGAGTAATATTGCTTTGGTGCCTGTAAGGTGGATATGCTCGATAATATTAATTATTTTACGTGTGTTGTCCGAGGCTTGTCGACCTGCCACAAATCCGACTTGGTCGATGTTAATCAGTCTCGGTAGAATGGGGTTTAATCTGTTGGCCAAAATTTTGCTATATAATTTGAGGTCACTGTTGAGAAGGGAGATTGGACGGTAGCTTCCACACTGCATCGGGTCTCTGCCTTCCTTATGAATTATGGCTAGGTTGGCTAGGGACATGGAGGTGGGGATCGAATTTCCCTCCATAAAATGATTGAACATTTTTAGTAGATGCGTGGATAGTATGGGCAAGAATCTCTTATAATAGACATTTGTGAAGCCATCAGGGCCAGGAGACTTGGAGATCTTTAGTGCTTTTACCGCTTCTTCCAATTCTTCTTTCGTGATCTCCGCATTGAGGACCTCATTGTCCTCTTCAGTCAGGGTGGGGAGTTGGCATTTATCTAAGTATTTTTTGATCGCTTCTGATGCTTTTGGTGCTGATCGACCATTTTTAGGTCGTAAATTATAAAGTTCTGTATAATATTTTGTGAACTCCGCCGCTATTTTTTTGTCGCTATATTGCGTTTCGCCAGACCCATTCTTAATCGCTGTTATTTGGGACCTTTTTTGGATGCCTCTTAATCTGCTGGCCAAGAGCTTGTCCGCCTTGTTACCCTTATCATAATAATGTTGATTAGTCCATTTAAGGGCTTTTTCAACTTTTTCCAGTTGGGTCTGCTTGAGCTTTTGTCTGGCTATTGTTAAGGCTTTATAGATTTTTTTTGCAGGGTTAGCTTTATGGGATTGCTCAAGTTTAAGGATGTTATCAGTAAGTTCCAAAATCAGTTTTTGCTTCATTTTTTTCCTATGGGAGGCAATAGAGATAAATTTGCCTCTAATTGCCGCCTTATGGGCTTCCCATAGTATCGCTGGAGATGACACCGACCCTGAGTTGAAGAAAAAGTAGTCCTTGAGGGAGGCTCTGATCTCTCTCTCTATCTCAGGGTGGTTCAATAGGGAGTCATTCAATCTCCAGGAGAATGATGTTGTCTTTTCGAATGGTGTGGATAAGGTCAAGGTGATTGGGGCATGGTCTGACCACGTGATGGGGCCGATGTCTGATTTCGTGGCTGCCTCTAGGATGTTCTTGGTCAGCAGAAAGTGATCTATGCGCGAGTAGGTCTGGTGAGGTGCCGAGTAAAAGGTATAGTCTCTCTGGCCCTGATGTTGTGATCTCCAAACGTCCACCAATGAGAACTCGTCCACTAATTCCCTGAACCTTTTCCCGGCGATTTGGGAGTGGGTTGTACGGGGGTGACCCCCTGTGGTTGATCTGTCCTCGATGGGGTTAAAGACCATGTTTAGGTCTCCTCCCACTATCATCGATGACAGATATCCCGGGTCTATGCCCTCAAGCACTGTTTTCAGAAATTCTGTTTGATTTTCGTTTGGGGCATATACATTGACTAGAGCGATTGCTGAGCCCGCTAAGGAGCCATATACCACAAGAAATCTACCCTCTGGATCCATGGTCGTTTTGACATGATTGAATGGAGTTCCTTGTCTGATTAGTATAGCCACTCCCCGCTTTTTACTACTAAATGATGCGAAAAAGCATGTTGGAAACACTTTTTTGTACAAATTTGGGGGTCTGAATGTTGAGGGGTTTCCTGTAAGAATACGATGTCTCCCTGCCTGCCTTCATGTTTGGAGGGCAAGCCTCTTTTTCTATTTTTTGAGAGTCCTTTGACGTTAAGCGACACTATCTTCACTGGGGCGTTAGAAGCCATATGTGACTTTTGTGGTTGTGGTAGTAAGAACCCTCCCTTCCCATCGGGGGGGCCCTTGATTCTATGGCTCAAGAGTGGTCTTAGCCCTGGCAAACATTGTAAGGTAGCTTGTAGTTTTGAAAGGTTTACTGAATGGTCCGAGGAGGGGGGGGGGGGGTAAGGGGAGGGTGGGGGGATGGGGGGTAGGACCGTGGGACAGAATCAGCGGTAGAGAGAGCAGGAAGATGAGGTTCGTGCATGAACCTAACAGGTATTTGCCTGGTCCTTGGGCGACCGGCTTTTGGGCGATAATGCCCATCAAGGTGGACTTCGGTGTCAGCATCCGGTGGGCAGTGTGGGGTGGGGGGCTGAACCCTCTGGTTCTTTGTGTTTTTTTCCCCTCCAGAATTCTCATTCACACCCTTTGTTCTCATACGGGAAGGGGTGGGGGGAGAGGGGGGGAGGCTCGAAGGGGGGGGGGGGGGGGGGGGGGGGGGGGGGCCAGACAGAAGAGAGATTCTAGAGCGCATTTCCGCGTCACATGTGGGGGTATATTCCCTGCATGTAGGTAGCTATTGACATTAGATTATCATGCCGTCTTTTATGTATCAATGTTCTTTATTATCGGGAGCTGGTATTCTTTGTGCAACGTATAGGACTTGGGGTGGTTCTTCTGTGTGTAAATTGGTACCTCTGTATATTGTAGGGGCTATGAGTGTACAAGGTTTGGGGGAGAGAGAAAAAGAGGGGGGTGAGGGATGATATGGGTGGGGGGGAGGGAGAGAGGAAAGGATGGGGGTGGGGAGAGAGGGTGGAGGGGGGGGATGACGATGGAAAGGGGAGTGGTAGGCATTGCGGCGCCTTGCTTATGTTTGGTTCACCTGCACAGTAGTTATACAATTCTTCACTTCAGTAGGTTATACATGCAGTAATCATTTGTACAATAGGTGGTCAGTGAATTATGTAAATAGGCCATGTGGACAGTTAAACCATAATAAACTGCGTCTTGGTTGTATATGGGGGGGGGGGTTTAGTGGTGGGGTGCGTGTTCACTATGGTGTCTAGGGGGGGGGGAGGGGAGGAGCCGGGGGAAGGGGAGTGGGGAGGGGGAGAGGTGGTATGAGGGGATGGGTGGGAGTAGTTAGGGGTAGGGTCGTGGTGGGGTTTCTATAGGGCTGCAAGTGCACACCTTAGGGTCTGCGGATTGGTTTGCTCAGTGCGAGCTGCGTAGCGGTTTCTCGGGGTTATGCGGCCAACTCGGGGTGCTGTTCCGCTCGCTGTTTTCATTGTGACGTCGTAAGGGGAGCGGCGTCTTGGTATTCCGGAGTAACAGGTAAGGTGATCTTGGTGCTGGGTGGTTCTGTAGGGGGGGGGGGTTAGGGGGGAGGGGAAGGGGTACGTGGGGGAGGTGGAATAGGTGACATCAGGGTGAGGTTGCGGTGAGTGTTTTGGCAGCTAGCTTTGAATCACATATACCTATACAGTATATATGTACATTAGATACACAGATATTCACATTGGTAGAACACATTGGCATTACAAATAGACCGTTACATCAGGGTGGTCTCAGCTTTAGTTGCTTGCGGCGAGGTTGGGAACCTTTATGGTGGGGCTGGGGTTCATATCATATGGGGTGGGTGCGGAGGGAGGGAGGGATGGGGCAGGCGAGGGATGGGGCCAGGGTATCGGGGGGGGGGGTATTTGGCGTGTATCCGGGGGGGGGGGGGAGGGGTGATGGGGATTGTGGGAAAGGGGATGGGGGGGGGAAGAGGCAACTGGAGGTATTTTGGTGTAGTGCTGTGCGTCATTTGTATGGTAAGTGTACCGTATTTACGTGGAATCGTTATTGAAACTATGAAGTGACGGTTACTCAGCTATTTGCGTGTAGTGAGTTGGGGAGCTTTGGTGGTGACGTTCAAGCCCCTCGTTCTATCCGGGGGTGGGGGGGCTGGGGAGGGGGGGTGTGGAGGGGGGGGGTCTGGGGTAATGGGGGGGGGGAAGGGTGATTGTGGATAGGTCGTTGGGGGATTATTGCGAAACCCTGTTGTAGAGGATGGGGCGGGGGGGGGGCAAGCGGGGGGGGAGGGGGGTAGGGGACTCTCTAGTGGACACCGGAGCAGTGTGGGATTGGCTGATTGATACTGGGGGTGTTGTGTAGGTTGTAATAGGTAGGTGTTCTGCTGTGCGTTCGCCGTCAGCGAGTTGGGGGGGGGGGTTAGGGGGGGGGAAGGGAGGACAAATAAGGGGGGGAGGGGTGGGATGAGGATGAGGGAGGGGGCACTGGGGGGGGGGTGATGGTGAGAGGGGGGGGGTGATGGTGAGGGGGGGGGGGGTGAGGGTGAAGGGGGGGGGGTTGTTCCATCGTATAGGCTATTGTAGTTGACAATAAGGGGCTTTATAACATAGCTACAACTTGGGTTTCAACAGGGATGTAAGCTGCACATAAACAAGGTGGGGGGGAGGGTAAGTTCCGCAGCACAGGAAAAAGCGCTTAACAGTCTCAACAGGGGGGGTAACGGGTTCTGTATCAGTCTGATTGGGGGGGGGCAGCTATTTCTCACCGGGACCAGATATAACGTTTATCTGGAGTGGGGGCAATCAAAAACTGGTCTGGGTGATGTCCACGGTAGGCGAGGAGTTCCCAGCGGGGCTTGGCCGCAAGGCCACCAGGTGGATCAGGTTTCCCCTCTCCTGCCTCCGCGCTTCTCAACGCCTATGCTGCTTGTGGGGGTGCACATCTTGGCTCCAACAAACCGAGCCATGGGGTGCTGGGGACTCTTTGTCAACTGGTTGGTAGAACAACAAACTAACGGGACTGCGTAGACACGCTGGTTTTCTCCATGGTCTCCCTTCGGGAGGTAAGGGCTCTGGGTCGCAGGGCTTCTCCTCCGGGCGATCAGGTCTGTTGCTCTGCTGGCCGGCCAATCTTTCGACGCTCTGGGGGTCTCCGCTCCTGGCTTGCTTCTCGTGGTTCCATCAGCGTGTTGTTCCTGTGCAGGTGGCAACGTCAGGCCTAGTTCGCGGGCGAATCTCTTGCATTTCTTTGGCAGTCTGATGGATCTCTGCTTCCCGCTCTGCTTACGACCAGCCGGAATGGAAATCCCCATCGGTAGGGTATGTTGTTTTCCCGCAGTATTTGGTGTGAGTGGTTTGAGTTCTCTGCGGCGCTCAATTGTGATCTTGGCGAGGTCACTGAATATTTGTAACGGCTATTTGAAAAAGTAAATGTTCGCCTCTTGCTCGCCGTCATAACCTTCTCCTTTGTGGAGTGGAGCTATGGAGGCGTACTATAATGTCCCGCCTTCGTTGGATCATTCGAGCGGGGGGGGCCAGTGCGCGGTGGTGGCGCGATCTATTTCTAGATCTCTTTTTATCAGGTCCTTGCACAGGGTGTTAATGAGGTCAGTCACGTAAGATTTTATTGATTCAGGGGGAACCGTTTCGGGACATTCCGATCCTGAGGTTGGCTCCGGTCCGGTGTTCCTGATCTTCTATGCTGTCCTTCAGGAGTCTGACCTCATCACAGGCGGCATGATCTCATCATCTGCCGCGCTTGAGCTTGCACGATCTTCAAGCTTGCTCTCTAGATCGTCAGCTCTTGTGTGAGGGTATCCATTTCTTCACGTAGGCCACGTCACCATTTCCCTGAGGTCCTGCTTGAGGGTTTTATGTAGCCTATCGTGCATATTAGAGAGGAGTTCCTCAGATAGGTGCGCGTGATTTCCCTTTAGGGCTGGTTCCGCTGCCTGCGTGTCTCCCTTCGTTGCGGGGGAGCAGCGCGGGTGGTGTCCGGCGCCATCTTGAGGTCCCTGCATGCTGCGGGGCCGCGTTTTGCTGCGGCTGGAAAAATTTCGGGACGCCTTTAGAAGCTGGCGCTTTTGCCTTCTGGGGCATGCTGTGAGGTTCAGGCGTCGTTTGAGACTATTTGCGGTTAGTTGTGGGGGGGGGGCGGGGTTAGGGGGGGGGGGGAAGGTCTTTTCTGATCTTTTTATGCGTGAGGGTTCTCAGAGCTCCCTGACTAACCCACCATCTTGGATGACGTCACCGGAAGTCCACTAGCACTCCTTTTGACACTTATCTACATATAAATATATATTATATGGTAATGTTTGATGTTTCTCAGAGCTTGTTAGGTATCTGTGTGTTGGCCACCCCTTAGTAAGCTGTCTTCCAGATCAAGAGGTGTCTTCTGGATAGCATCGCTAAGTAGATGTGGCCCTTTACCTCTTTATGGTGCCCTTTCTCTAATCACATTAGACATCATGTCCTGTTAGAAAGGGGAGAGGGGGAATTTAATTGAGATTTGAAAATATGTAAAAGGGTTTAAATAAAGTACAAGAGGGAAGAATATTTCAGAGAAAGAGAAGTGCTAGAACAAGGAGGTCATGCACTGAAGCTGAAAGGGTGTCGGCCCGGGGAAAATGTGGGTATCACACAATGCACATTACGGCCTAAGTGACCGGTGAGCTGAGCCCTTACAAAGCGGAATGGGACATATGGTCGCGGCCATTTCACCATGAACAAATGACTGCCGGCGTCCGGTCGCAGACAGACCCTCCACTGCTGGACATGGAGCGTCTGCCCGCTTCTACAATAAGGTACATTTTTATGGGTTTTAGTGATTAGGGCAGGGGGTTAAGGTTTTTAGGATAGGGGGTAGGGTTAATATTAGGGGTTTTTAAGATAAGAGTTAAGGTTAGGGACTTTTTCATAATGACTGAGCCACTGATAGTCACCTGTGCTGAAGCAGGGATATTCTGAAAAAAAAGACCTGTTACGGGCCCTTGAGGATGGGAGTTGGCCACTCCTGATCTACTCCTTCCACAGGTATGT